>JAJMCG010000039.1:0-72540 GCA_030572895.1 Jamesozyma jinghongensis
AATTTAAGTATAATTCGTATACAAATAAAATAAAACCTTTAGAAATAAAAATGGAATCCAAACCATTACAGAATAATTATTGTGAACTTCAGGATTGCACTTCATGAACAAAAAAAAAATTATTTTAAAGTGATACCCACCTATTTATATATCTTAAAATTTAACTCAGGGGCTTGGATTTCTCAGTATTACTCCATTACTTAACTGCAAGTTTGTTGTCTGCATAACTTCTCTGTAAACCTCTAAAGAGGGAAATCGAGCAACATGGCAGAATATCATTTTAATGGCTCGGGAAAGTATTCAAGCAATATTTTTATGGTTTAACCAATTTTATAATATGTGCGGAAAACACACATATTATTCTTATAAAACTGGTTTAATCCTCAAGTAATACTTCAACCTGTTGATATTAGAACACTTGTTCCAACATTATGCTCCTTATTGGCAAGCATAAAATGTATGTGTATTTCTTTAGGAATTATTAGGTATATTACTAATATTTCTGACAAATATATTGTTCGGAATTAACAACAATAAACACTTTTAATATCAACGAGAATAGCACAAACCCAGGTTGCTGTAACTTTATGGTTCTAGACTGTCTTGATCTTTTATCTTATTTTTGAAATGATTCTTTTATCACGTGTTATAATGCAAATGCGTAACAGTAAGTAAGAAATAGTGCCTAGCTGGCGCAATCGGTAGCGCGTGAGACTCTTAATCTCAAGGTTAGGGGTTCGAGCCCCCTGTTGGGCTATTTCTTTTTGAGCTATTCAG
Organism: Jamesozyma jinghongensis; assembly: GCA_030572895.1. Taxonomy (NCBI): domain Eukaryota; kingdom Fungi; phylum Ascomycota; class Saccharomycetes; order Saccharomycetales; family Saccharomycetaceae; genus Jamesozyma; species Jamesozyma jinghongensis. The sequence continues at coordinate 778 of JAJMCG010000039.1, forward strand.
TATATTTTTTACCTTACTTTGGACCATCTGTAGTTAGGCCACTTCTTTTAGAAATGACTACAAAGTTACTCAGTTTATATCAAAGCACATTCTACTCAGTTATTCTTTTACCAATCGAATTTTTAATTTATTTGTGACTCTAACAAATTATATTGTGGTTGAGCATGAGTAGCATTATACTTAGACGTAGTAGATGTTCTCTCAAATAGCTAATAACAAAAAAAATATAGGATTCGAGTAGGTAAAAATGGGTGCAAAATGTAGCAGTAAGAAAACAAAATGTAAAACATGGTCTTATGACATGCAAGTGAATAACAATTTGGTCATCATGTGATAGTCAAATTATAAACAGGAAATATATCCACGTTGATAGGAAATTCTGAAGTATATAAATGGCAGCAACACGATAATCAAATATTAGAATGTCACACTTTATGTATATTTTATTTTTGTTTATTATAAAAAAGCAAGAAGATATATCTGTATATTAATCACTATTTGAAATGACATCTATCACGTCTAGCTATAAAGCCAATCATGCTCAACCACAAGATATTATCTTAGAGTATTCAACATATTTCGACAAAACTTTCTTAGAAATAATATTCCATGCATCAATATTCTCGGGCTAACTATCTTATAAAATGTTAAGTTCAACAATTTTAATTAGACAAATAATTCATAAAGAAAAAAAGATTTGTATTAAATTTAAATTTAAAAAGAGAAAAAAAAAAATAAAGCTAACTTAGATAAAAATCAAATAGATTTGGAAAAAAAAACTCAGAATTACTCTGTCAAGTAATCTGACCCAACATATCCATTCAACCCGAGTTGTTTAAAGTTTGTATAATTTTGTAATAAAAAAAAAAAAATTTCTTTTAGAGGAAGCTCAATAGAATAAAATAAAATTTTTTTTTTTGATATTTTCTTGGTATGTTTTTTTATTTGATTTGTATTTTCCTGTATTTTTTTGATGTTTTTAAAGGGTTAAAGAAGTGAGATTTCAGTTAATAAATTGCTGATGAGTAGTTATAACATTCGGTATTGACATTCCAGAAGTTTTGAGAGTAAACAGTGGATTGTGCAATGTTAGCCTGTTGTTGCTGCTGCATTGGTTTACCATTGTAAAAATTATAAAAATCATAATTGAAAGTATTATTCGTGTTATTAACCAATTCATCCTTAGAATTTAATCCATTGGAAATAGGAGATGACATTAAATTATCAATGTTACCGTTACCATTGCATCCATCATAATAAAACTGACTATCATCACTTTGATAATAACATGGTGATGAAAACAAGTAATTGTTATTTGTAGAAACAGATAAATTTGGTGTATGACAACCTAATGTCGAGATTGGAGTATTAACCATTGTGGAATTGTTTGTGGAGTAATATGGAGATGGGACACTCACTGGAGATGAAATTTCCTTTATAGTATTATCGATGTTATTATTAGAGGACATATTCTTGTCGAAACAGAATTTGTCAAATGACTGCAACAAATCTTCATAATACATAAATTTATCCTCAAATAATTTCCATTCAAATGTATTTAACCAACTTCTTTCATATTCATTAATTAATTTAGTCTCCATACCAGTAGCTTGAGACCAAGACTTGTTAGTAAAAGTCTTGTCATCGTTAAACTTATTGGCAAGAATAAATGAAATAATTGTGTTTTGGTAAATGACATTAATTAGGTTACCACCGATTGAGTTTGACCCATTTGGCAACTTATCCAGATACTTGAAAAGGTAATCCAAAGATAAGAAAATCGTAGTAGATGGTAATCTAGTAGCACTTAACACTGAGGATACACCTTTAAGGAAAAGATCGTAATTTGTTGATGACAAGGATAGAACATCTGTCTCATTAGTAACTGGTTGTTGGTTAATGGTATTTAAATCCACACCGAAAGCTATGTAGGCTGTTTTGACAATATATTCAGACATAGTGTTAATATCATAGTCTAAACTTTGAGATACACCACCATTAACAGGGTTTTCCTTTTGTTCAACAACTTGTGGTTTTACAAATTGCTGTTGTTGTGCCTGTTTTTGGGATTGCTGAGATTGTAAAGCATTTTGATTATTGTATATTAAGCCAGGTGGGGGTAAAACAATTGAATTTTGGGAAGAATGATTAACAAAAGTGTTATTCATATTTAATTGAGAAGGGATTTGATTATTACAGAAATAACCTGGGTGAGGAAGTGGAGGCAAAGAAATATGATGACTATGGAATGATGGTTGTGGACGAGGTTGTGGCATAGACAACTGTTGGGGTGAAAAATTATTGCGAACTTGACCAGATGGATAGTAACCAAAATTATCTAAATTTGGTAAACCAGGTGGTGGTGGTAATGCAGTAGTGGGTGGTAAAGTTGAAAATTGTTGTTGTTGTGGACCAGAAACCTGTACACTATTATTACTATTCGCATACACCGGAATCGAATTTAGTGAATGACTTGGATAATGACCCATAGCATAGCTAGGTGGAGCCACGATTGGCATTTTCATTCGATCTTGATATCCAATAAATGATGCAGAAGCCATGTTATTAAAGGTAATAAAAAAAAAAAGAATATTGGAAGAGTAGATATTTTTTTGTTAAGAACTTGAGAAGTGGTCTCTTGTTGTTCAAAAATAAGGATATCTAGAATTCAAAAAGGTAGTTCAAAAGATGCACCACGTATACGATTAAGACAAATTAATTTAATAACTATCTTAACGTCTTTGATTGTCAAGTGAATTGTAGTAATTTCTAAAATGTAATTAAAATTAGTTTAGAAATTAAGATATATCTGACAAAGAAAGAATAAATAACCAGAATATTTCAATGTTTGGATTAGTTTGTATTGAGTCAATCTAAAACCTTTAATTAATATTAATATTTGAATTGAGTTCAGAAAGTAGAGATTGATAATATTTCCAGTCAATAATCGAATTCAGTCGAGAAAGTATAGGAATGAATGGGATTAAAATAAATTTAAACGGAAATGTTAAAAATAACGTAATAACAAACGAAATAAATTCGAAAAAAACACTAATAATTGGAAAAGTGTAAACTAACCAAAATGAATTCAAAGAAGAATCTATTTGGAAACTTGGCAGTGGAGTGAACCTTTTGGCTATAAAGTGGTTTATAGTCTTTGTTAGTGAAAGATTATAATATCTACTAAAATAAAAAGGTGTCTTTGTTGTTCCACTAAAGGATAGCTAAAACGGCCTTTTGATATTTGGGTAATAGATAATGGGTGTGAGATATAGTCTATAGACTGACTTTTTTTAAAAAAAAGTGAAAGCTTACTGTTCTATTTGACCAGAATTATTGTTAAATATACAAATGTTCTCCATTTTTATGTGATTCACAAAACAGAATTTTGCTGTGCGTGGTGAAAAAAAAAACCACGGGTGAAAACGGAAAATATATGCGGTGTACATATGTAGGGGTAAAGACCTAAACAAAATAAATTAGGGTTTATCAAAAATTATAACTATTAGTTAATAACCCTAATTAAATTTAAAAAAAACCCGGGAGGAGTTTAAAAATTTGCGGGGTGCGTCGCGTTTTACTCTAAGATTAAAACTCCAGCCCTAACCAGAGTCGGCTACTTTTAGTCTGAACAACCCTAGGGGTGTCCCTTTTGGGAAAAAGAGACGATATACGTCCGTTTAAAACCCTAATTATAAACCATTAATTTCGAAGTAATTACCAATATTGACTAGAATAGAACTCTAATTATTTGTCCCACAGGAAGTCCTGTTGGAGCAAAAGTGAGCCACGCGCCCTGTCAGTGGGTATATCCGCCAGAATGTTACCCGCATCTTTGCTTGTATCCATGGAGGGCTCAGCAAGGCTCATGTCAACGTCCATCTCGGAGGATTGCGACGTAATTCGAGAGGAGATATACCCCTCGGACTTTTGATCTCTGTGGAAACTTGTCTCATGAATCCCGTCGTCGATAGCTTTTGTAGGGGTATTGGGTCTACTGGTTTCACTATTGGTTGTTGTATTTCCGACAGAATCCGACCAGCGTAATTTCTTGACTATAAGTGGTTGCACTTCCTCCGAATCGGACTTAGTGATCTCTGTATCCATGCCCAAATGTCCCTTCTCCGAAGCAATTCCTGTATAAGTATCATTGCCAGAGTCCTTATTTACCCCCCGAGAAGGAAGTGGAATTTCTGTAGTCGGAACCGGTGTAGTGGTAATTGATTCAAGAGTGGGTACCTTTGCTCCCATAAGATTTATTCTTGAGCTTCGGAGTTTATCCCATCCATTATACCCATTCGCCTTGTTTGTATCCAGGATGAACTTCCCATCGAGAAATATCTTTGCAAAATCATCAAATTCTTCATCTAACCTTACTAGGTCCTGTATAGCCAAATATATATCTTGCTCTGTAGCTAGACAATGTGACAAGAATTTGAACCTTTTGACCAAAACATCATTTTCGAATAATTTTTCTAACATCATAGAGGCATTTACCATTATCTCATTTCTTAATACCTCCGATATATAATCCAATTTAGTTTCGAATAAGGGTAAATGTCTTGATTCATCCCAATTTTCCATTTCCCTCAATTTATTCAGATCAACCTCCTTAGCATGTTTCACTACCAAGCATAATTCATCAGGGGTATCGAATTTGATCTCTAACGAATGTATTTTCTCAATGATTTGATTATTAATCATTTGACAACTAGTTAAAATCTTGGGATCCGTGAAATCTGATATAAATGAGAGAACATTTTCAATCTCAATTTTGACCAATTGTAAAAAACGCCTCTTTACTAAAGTCAGAGATTTAAGTGTCTTTAACCTTTGATATTTATCGACTTTCAAATATTGTTGTTTGATATTACTCGTCACATCATCAATGGCAAGTTCAATCTTTGCATTGCTCAATTTAAATCTTTTCAATTGTAAATCAATCATTTTTGTTTCTCTATTTCTTAATTCTTCAATCTCTCGTTTCTGTTCGGTGATCATCTTTAGGTAAGAACTAACGTGCCTATTTAATGATTGTTGATTTCTTATAATTTTTGTCTTGATCTCCTTAGCACGGTTTGCATATTTTAATGTGTTTAAAGTTTCATCATAATGAAGACTGCTAGGAGATATACAGACTATCATTACCGTCTTACAATTACCTCCGAGGGAAAATTTGAGAAGTCTTGTCAGTTTAGAGTCCCTGTATGGTATATGACACGTTCTACTTGTTCCATCGCTGATACACAATGCATTGATACAGTTACCCAACGCAAGTAAAGATCTATTGATATTAGCACCCTCATATAATCGCTGACCTCTATTCTTTGTGGCAGCAGCACGTTCACTGCCTGCGAGATCAATGATGGATAATGTGGCAAATGTATGGTTTGATGTGAGATCTATCGTCTTGTTTGTTTGCATTATATATATTTGTAACACAGCATGAGATCTCGAAGAGACCTCATTAGCCTCAGTTGGAGAGGTGGTTCTATTAACGTTACCCTGTATGACCAAATCAATGACATCCTGCACTGTTGTTGGGTAGTGATATGAAAGATTCGCAACTGTTGTCTTGTTATCACTATCATCTCTAATGACTAATCTCTTTGAGGGCATGTCGGGGTTCAATAAGTCTCTAATAGTTTCATTATATATCTCCAAATACGACAAAGAGATTTGGAAATTTTGTGTGTCATCTAATTGTTGAATCCTTTCGAACAATTCTTCCATGGCGCGAAATATTATGCCTGGCTCATCTGGTGTACCACTTACTGTGTATGTTTTACCGCAACCAGTGGCACCATAAGCAAAGACCGTTGCATTAAACCCATCCAGTACAGAGCTGATCAACGGCCTTGTTGTGTTCTGGTATACCTGTTCTTGTCCCACATCATCATCAAACAATTTATCAAAAACAAATTTCACCTCGTTGGAATCATTACGCTTTCCATCCTCATGCATAATCGATTGTCTTCTACGTCTTCTTCTTTGAGAGTACATTGAATTCAGTACATTTTCACTAACTTTATTCAGCGGGTTTCTGTCAGATGGATCAAAGATCAACATCTTGTCATCCACACAATCAACCAACTTCCAAATGCCATCATGACCCATACTTCTCTTCCTTTGCGCTGTTTGTCGCTTCTCTAAGCTCTTTTCAGGCGTAGCTTCTGCATTGGGCAAAAATATCGAAGCATCCCCAGTAATATTAATCTCTGTACCCTCATCCACATACGCGGTACCCTCGTTGCCACTAGGTAATAACCTGTTCTTCTCACTTTCTGTAAAGGGTCTAACCCTCACAGCCACTGTAATGGAGGACTGTCTCGTTTCAGGAACCCCCATTCCTGTCTCTCGATTGCTCATTGTGCTATTTGGTTTCCCAATGTCACCAATATGTGTCACACTCAACCCTTCACACAGAAAACCCCATCGAGATTAAATAAATATAAACAAAACTACAAGTTTCACATTTTTTTTTTTTTTTTTTGATATCAGAGTCACGTGTATTTTCTTAATTAGGAAAATAATTGCGAGATTCCTAATTAAGAAAAAATGTCTGTTTTTGATACAAATTATATTAAAACCAGTAAGAATTACCAAATACGGTAATATTTTAATTTGCATTTCCTATTTAGGATATTTAATTTAGTTCACGTGATTTTGTTTGTTTTGATTGGCTGAATGATTTTTTTGAACTTTTTCTAATATGAATAAAAGCTGAAGTGATTCATTTGTTTATGCGGTTTGATTACTTAGACAAGAGAAGATAAATACGAATAAGATAATACAAGATGTCTTTTAGGTTCAACGATGATATGTTTAGGGATAACTCCTTTAACGAACGTATTAGGGAGAAGCTATGTGGTGCGTTGAACAAGGCGTTTGTCAACAGGAGAGCTGCTGAATCTGTTACGTCGGATTTGCATGATGATGTAGCATATTCGAATACTAGTAACAAAGCGGATATTTTAAAGAGCCAGCTTATTGTCAATAAAGTTGATTTCCCGACGGTGCCGAAATTTGAGATTCTGGATTTGGATATCACGACTCAACCTAGGTCCCTGGTAAAGGGAATTTGTAAGATTCAACTTCAGGATGCTATGGTTCAGTTAACTACGGTACTTGAATCCAACTTATTGCTAGTAAATATGCAGAACTCCCCTTCGTTTGTTACGCCTCGTCTTATTGAAAATAATTCGTTTCAAATCCCAATAACGATGACATTCAAGGAAATAACTTTGGAGGCAATTAGTAATATATTTGTGAAGAATCAGAGTGTCAGTGTTTCATTTAACGATGTGGATTTAGATTTTAAATTTGATTGTTCAATAAAGATCTTACAAAAGACCATAGAAAAACGACTTAAGGACTCCATGCATTTAATATTTAGGGATACTCTTCCTACTTTACTATTTAATATGTCTCAAAGCTGGTTCACAAATTCCCATTCACAAGAGATTGTACCACTAGCAAAAGATAGTGCTACTTTACCGCCCAAGGTCACATTTGATGAGAATGATATGCAAGAATTATCAACAAAGACAATGCTCCGTTTATCAACCATAGTATCATCTAGACATACACTTTCATTACATGGAACCTCTGCATTGAGACACATGGCCTCGATTCCTGGTTGTTTAGAGAAGCAGAATCTCTATAGGTTTATCTCAAGAATGCCCTCTTTATCCAATTATTACAAAGGAACTACAGACGAGAACGTTTTACCAGAAAGTGTCCTCATTAATAAAAATTATGATTTGAAGAACATTATCGATATTCAAAATAAGTTATATGAAAGAAGTACACCTGATGAGAGTATAAAGCCAAAGAGAAGAGTCATCAAGTTGAAGAGATCAAAGAAGATTAAAAAGTCTGAGACAGAACAATTAGAGCCAAAGAGTGAAGCCACTGTCGTAACTACAGAATTAAAGGATCCATTCAAACCCGTAAAGAACCAAATAGAGGAAGTAAAAAGCCCATTACCAGATATAAAACTCCATGTACAAATACCAAGAGAAAATACCCCATTTAATATCATTCCATCAAAAATTGAGGATCATGAAATAAGTCCTTTAACGAGAAAGATGAGTAATCCAACGATACCCAAATCTATCACTTTTGTAGGCATTCAAAATCATTATAGCCATAGTGGTTGGAAATGGGGTAATGAGGATCAAACCACTATTGCACCACCACCATACCAAGTATAAATGTAACCTCATCACGCACGTAAATATTTAATTAAATATATCTATATTCTTATTATGTATTCTTTTTTTATGATGTAATTAAAGAATATCTATACGACAATCTTGGACCATTCTTCCTCCGTGTAGCATTTACAACTAAATGCATGAATCTCAGCAATCTCCGCCTTCAAAGCACCGTTCACTGCACGACTCCTTGCTAATTTGTTCTTACCAGTAAAGAAGTTACTGACAACCACGACATCGAAGGATTTCCCACATCCAAAGGACAAATCCGTCACTATCACGTTATAAAGGTCTGGGATCCCCTGTGTAATCTTGTTACGTACGTCTTCCTCGTTCACCATATCGCCTCTTTTTGCTAAGCTGTTGTACTGTTTCGAGAAACTCTTCAACTTGCTCTCACTTAAAGACTCATCTCTAATTAATAATCAATTTTTGGATAAGTGTAGACTAAAGCCGGGTATCATAGAAAAGAATACACTGATTGTGAATATTACAATGAGACACCACAATAAAATATAAGCAAGCTGTTCATTATCTATGTACAATTCATCATATTTACATAATCTTGTTTGGGTCGAATTGGAAAATACCTCTATTTGTCCCCACCGGCTGTCAAGGTGTCGACAATCATATCTTTAATCGGAGTGATCTTGTCGACAACGTCCAACCCAACTGATCTCAATGCGACAACAGGTGGGAAATCAGTACCGTATAACTTATGCAACTTATCTGCCATCCCAAGTCTTACATTGTTGAATCCATAACATTCACCCCAGAAAGGTTCAAGACAGAGCATAGACCCAATGTCTAACCCACGTAGAGTACCTTTCTCAAGGGCCCTTGTTAATTCTTCCACATCATGTTGACCCATGTTTAAACCCTGTCCAGCCAATGGATGTGTCGTGTGGGCTGCGTCACCAACAAGGGCAACACGGTCAGTGACATATGTCTCTGCATGACGCAACTTTAATGGAAACCTTGCACGAGACTTGTCAACAATGTCAACTACTTGAGGTGGGTAATTTTTATCAATTAGGGAGTCATCCTTCAAATTATCCCATGTGACCTCGATTCTACCATTGATATCTTCGATTAATGCTTCGTTAGTCATGGAACCATCCTTTAGGACCCTATAATAATAATCCATATCAGCATCATCTAAGATAAAAGCAGCATTTACCATTGCACTAAATACTTTTGGATCAGCTGCAATCAATAATCTAGAGAGTTCCTCACCCTTAGTACTCCAAACTAAAGTAGCATTGTCACCAGGTAATGGTAAGTGAGCAATTGGTCCTGTCTTTAAAAATCGTTGCCAACCACCAATCTTAGCAAATGGTGACAAGGGACGTAGCTTCATTGTAGCAACCATACCGAAAGTATCGTACCCCCATCCTTGAGTATCAATCCCTGAGAATTTTTTAACAGGGGAATTGGCACCGTCTGCACCTACAAGAAGTCTAGTTTTGTAAGATTCACCATTAGATAGCGTTACAATGGGCCAAGATTGTGGATCCTTTGGATCTGTGTGCTCAATTGAGGTAACCTTGACTTCTTCCTTTAATTCGAAACTTGGACTGTTTAAGGAGGCCAGTCTGTTCAAAAGGGAGGCCTGAATATTAAGAATCTCAATCATGTATAACATTGAAGATTTCTCGAGAGATAGGCGGGATGGACTGATCCCATCGGTAAGATATAGCCCATCATAGGGCATAATTCTGTCATTCATTAAAGCGACACCTAGGGTCTCCGTAAGAAACTTCTTAGACTTTGGAGTCAGAGAGACAACTCTATTGGTGTATTCCTCTGGAGGTGATTCATAAAATGGCGCGACTCTTTGGGTTAAATTGGCCCCATCTACTAAGGTAGTGTGCAAATTGGAAAGAATTGGGGATGTTTTAATGGCGGTAGCCAAAGTCAACCCAGCAGGCCCTCCACCTACAATAAGAATATCTGTAAGCTTGGGTTGAGTAGTAGCAGTGGCAGTTGCTAGGGATCTTCTAAGAACCGTTTTAATTGATCTAGAGAGCATCTTTGTGGATCTTTTCTGTTTGGCTCCCTGTTTGATAAAAATGAAATATCTTGTTTTGTTCATCGCGAAGTTTTGAAAAGTTTATAATCTAATATTGAAATATTCAACAATTATAAAAGAAGAACAGTGCATTGATAAATGATGAATAAAGCTGTCAGCAAAACTCAATTGAAAACCCTGGTGAGGGCTATTACAAAATACTACCCAGCTGAGTACGCAGACTCCGCTTGGGATAACACGGGGCTTCTAATCGATTGTTCTGTTCCTGAATCAAATTATACTCCCAAGGTATTGTTAACCATTGACCTGACTCAGTCAGTCACTAACGAGGCTCTAGAGAAGCAATGTAATGTTGTGTTGGCCTACCACCCATTTATATTTCCATCATTCAAGCGTATTGAACCAAACGTGAATCCTCAACATATCAGTTTCCTGAAGTTGGTTCAGAATGGTGTCTCTGTTTACTGCCCACACACGGCTGTTGATGCTGCCATTGGTGGTGTCAATGATTGGCTTGCAGAGGGGCTTGTTGCTTTTAATAAGCGTGCCATTGAGTCCAGTATTGCTATCGAGGGAGTCAAATCTGCCCAGGATGAACACGTTGGATACGGAAGAGTTGTCAAATTGGCTGGTGAAGGTATTAAGCTAGAAGAGATGGTTAAAAACATTAAAACATCTTTGGGGATTCAGGGATTTCAAATTAGTGGAAACTATGAGGATTTGAAGGGAAAGAATATTAAGTGCGTCGCTTTATGTGCTGGTAGCGGTAGTGGTGTCTTCAAGGAGTTGAGCAAGAGTGACCAAGATACAGTCGATGTCTATTATACTGGTGAATTGTCTCACCATGAAATCCTGAGATTAAAAGAAATAGGTAAGGTTGTCATTGTCTGTAATCATACAAACACCGAGAGGGGTTACCTGAGGGATGTAATGTTGAATAACTTGACATCTGAGGGTTTCGAATGTGTTGTTAGTGAGTCGGATGTAGACCCATTGATTATCGTTTAAATGTTGCGCGCCACACATGTATAGTTTTAATCTATTTCTAAATGACTTCGTCTATTGGTGTTTACTAATTGGTTTTAAATTTAATACGAGGTCCTGTGGATATAGATATATAAACAGCCAGATATTTACAATACTCCAATATTATATTTATATTACTTTTAAGTAAATACATCATATTTTACAAGTTCACAGCGTGCCAAAACGGATCTTATCAAAATACTTACTGCTTCTCAAGACAAGACAACATTTACCAAAACCAATTAAACGTACCTCAAATATAAAACAAGACATGACTAAAACAAATAAAACAATGATAACTACATAGGAGACCTATATCGTCCACAATCAACAACGTCACACTCTTTCCTATACAAAATTCTTCTGCCGTGAAAAGCGATGTCAAATTTTCAGAATTGAAAACAGATAAAAGTTCCCCACTGGATAAAATACAAATACCACTTCAACAACAACAACTACAAAAGAAACTACATGTCTACAGATACCAGATACATCAATAGCTCTAGGATGCTTCCGACACACTCCAGGAAGTCACATTCCTCCCCAGCCCGTTCAAAAAGCAGCACAAACTTTGTTAAGAGAAATGAAAAGTCCAAGGGGAAGCAAAGTGGTACTACAACTCCTAATGAGTTCAATATCCCTCCTGCTCAGAGCCTGCCCAATGGAGAGAAGCCAAATTTTGGCAATGAACGTGCATATACGCATCAAAATGCTGGTAAACCGAGAAATAGTAATAAACAACATAAAAACTCCAGAGCCAATAGCCATTCAGACAAAGGGAAACCAATCAGTACAAAAAACATTACAAACGATTTGAAGAAACTTGTGATGGAGAACAATGATTCAAAGAAGATTAAACCAAGATCGAATCAAAAGAAGACCGAAAGGAAGACTGATAACAAAGTAAAAGAGAGAGCTGAATCCAAGTCAAATACTACAGAATCAAGATCGCCAGGCATCAACAAAAGAGGCACTACTCCATTGACAACGTTTCTTACATCGCCTATTATCACTCAAGGAAATATTCCAACTCAACTGATTCCGAACAGCAGCAATGGCAATAATCCACTGCTAATGTCAATGCCACCAAATAACAATCAGTTTAATGGTCTATCTCCATTAATGCCATCACATCAAATGAATATGCAACAAACGATACAGAATCAACAATATATGCAATTGAATAGACCACCACCACACATGCAACCAATGCCAATGAATGCAGGCCCAAGAATCCTACCAAATAACGGACCACCACAATTATCTCATCCACCTGGTAGCATTCCAATGGGTCTTCCACCATTGGGGATGCCAATAATGCCTCCTATGGGGATGCCACATCCGATGGTTGCACAGCCATTTCAACAGAGACATTTTACAATTAAGGACTCCTCCAAAACCAGTATTGGTTCAGTGAGTTCTAGTGATAGTAACTCAAGCAGCGACAGTGGTAGTCCTAAGGAGTCCAAGAAGGGTAGACGTTCCTCACATACCTTTGCAGGTGCTTCCTTTGCGGTAGGCTTACCACAAGAAAGTGAATTGCCGAAACCAAGCTTCCTTTAGGCATAAGAGTTTGAATTCCCTATTTTTTGATGCAAAATTTACAATAGTACGGTTTTATTGGTACTCAATTTTTTTTCATCATTACTTTTATTTCTAACATTTTACCTCTTCCCAAAGGATGATTTTTTTTATTATTATTCTAGTTTTCTTTTATTGTCCACATATCCACCAATAGTACATTTTAGTACTCAGGTATGTGCCCATTTTTATTTTCAACTTACTTTTATCAACATTGTGCATTACAATTTTTTTAGTACAGTTTTATGTGCTACAGCACAATGTATTCATTTTACCTCAATTAATATTGCGTACAACCCAATTGATATATCTTAGAAGTTCATTACTATGCATAACTCATGTCTCCCCCTTTATTTTAGTATGCATATACTAAACAGTATTCTTTGATAGGTTACTGTCGTTCGTTACACCTATTTTGCTTCTATTTTACATTATGATTTATTTTTATCAGAGAGCGCTTTCCTACAGTACTTTGTAATTAGTACTCTATCTTTATGGCTACGCATTGTGCCACATTTTAGCACTTTTATGCGTTTATCTCGAATATTAATATATTTTTCAATGCTTTTCCCAATGGAGTTTTATCAAATGCGTCTTTCCAATCTTTAAGTTTATGAAGCTCTCTCCTGCCTAGCTCGGCACAGTTTCGCCGTATTTTGTTTATGAAATCCCCGAAGTGCATAATTATCGCTGATACAACGAGCAATATATATCTACTCGTTTGGATTTTTTTCCATTGGTTACTAAATATCAAAGAATAATTTAATCCTTACTCCAATGTTTCATATACAAAAATTACAATTTCCAATATTTTTGATCTTTTTTTGATTTTACAGTTTGATATAGATCTTTATATTCTTATTATATAGCAAACATACAATGTTATTTGAGCGTATATCGTTATTTTATGAATCTGTAATAAGTCATCACAGATATACAAATTTTGTAAACTACTAACATTAGTATTTGTGAACTTATCTTTTTTTTTTTTCATTTTGCATTGAAGTAGAGTAAATTGGAAATGATTTCCTTATACATACATTCCACATATCGTTCCGTGTTCCATTGACATTATAATAAAATTTTTTGCTTAAGGAATTATATAGTCTTATTATATAAAGGAAACACTATACAAAGATGAATTAATATAAATAGAAGGGAAGGTTTAAATTACTATTAACTTGGCGAGTGTCCTTATAAGACAACGTTCTTAGCTAACTTATTCTTATATTCAAGGATACTACCGTTCCATCTAGTAGCGGTCTTGTTTTCAACAACAAAAATATCCTTGGCAATCTTATCCAATAATCTGAAATCATGGGATACAACACAAACACCACCGTTAAATTCGTTGATAGCGTCTGCTAAGGAGTCAATAGTTGGGATATCCAAACCGTTAGTAGGTTCATCTAATAATAAGACATTTGGTTGTTCTAAGGCTAATAAGGCAAAGACAACACGAGAACGTTGACCTTCAGATAAAGTACCCATTTGGACTGTTTGTTGTTCACCAGTTAAACCGTAACGACCTAATTGGCCTCTCCAGTATTGGAAATCCTGAGAGATGTTTGGGTACTTGTCACGAACGAATTCAAGGGCAGACTTGGTTAAATCTAATTGATCTTGAGAGTGTTGGGAGTAGACACCTAATTTAACGTGAGTGTGTCTGGAGACTCTACCAGCTTGAGCGGTCAATTCACCCGTCATAATCTTCAATAAAGTAGATTTACCAACACCATTTGGACCGACTAAAGCAATTCTAGAATCCATATCAACACCAAAATCTAGGTTTTCATATAAATTATGTTCTTTTTTACCATCGTAAGCGAAAGAAATAGCGTCAAAGGATAAGACTGGTGGGGGTAATCTTTCGACTTCTGGGAATCTAAATGAAAAGATTCTGTCTGGGACAACAGGTTGGATTAAACCGTCAGCTTCCATCTTATCCAGAATCTTTTGTCTAGATTTAGCTTGTTTGACCAAGTTAGCATAAGTACCAGCAGATGCAATGAACTTCTTAATATGTTGAATTTCTTCTTGTTGTTTGTTGTATTGTTTCATTTGGTTGACTTCTAATTCAGATCTAGTCTTATGGTAAGAATCATAGTTACCACCATAGGCAGTTAATTTTTGTTGTCTCATATCGATCATATTGGTACAAACACCATTTAAGAAATCTTGAGAGTGAGAAACAAGGACTAAGGTTCTGTCAAATCTCTTTAAGTATTCTTCTAACCAAACACAGGCTTCTAAATCCAAATGGGCGGTTGGGTCATCTAATAACAATAAAGTTGGCTTAACGAAAAGGGCCTTAGCTAAGGCGACACGCATCTTCCAACCACCAGACATATCCTTGGTTTTCTTTAAGATGGTTTGAGAATTGAAGCCCAAACCGATAAGGATAACAGCAGCTCTACTTTCGAAGGTGTCTGGATCTAAGGAGTCCATTCTTTCGTATAATGGTTCCAATAATTCAGATTCTGGACCGTCCTCAATGATAATCTTTTCGACTAAATCTTCTAATCTTTTTAATTCATTTTGAGCTTCTCTGACAACGTACTCTAAAGCAGAGTACTCAGAAGCAGCTGCAGGCTCATCTAATAGGTAAATATCAATGTTTTCTGGAACTGGGTATTCTCTAGTGGCAAGGGCCTTTAAGAAAGTGGACTTACCACAACCGTTTTCACCCAATAGACCGTATCTTC
Source organism: Jamesozyma jinghongensis (assembly GCA_030572895.1). NCBI lineage: Eukaryota > Fungi > Ascomycota > Saccharomycetes > Saccharomycetales > Saccharomycetaceae > Jamesozyma > Jamesozyma jinghongensis. The sequence goes on from JAJMCG010000039.1 coordinate 16,341, forward strand.
TACCGTAGTTTAATTCCAGAGTAGAATCTTGGATAAGAACCTTACCATGGAACAACAAGGAGACGGAAGTCAATTTTAAATCTCTGGAAGTCTCCAAAGAAGCCAAAACACCAGTGACAACTCTGTCAGATAAACCATGTTCATCCTGTTGCAACTTTAACTTTGCTATTTCCTTGGCTTGTTCATCAGCCTCGTCGAGGTCATCCTCCTTACCAGCCTTCTTGGACTTACGAACAGTCTTACCGGCAGCAGCCTTCTTGGCGTCTCTTTCAGCCTTCTTGGCTTCTCTCTTAGCTTTTGATGCAGAAATTGGAGGCATTGTATTAAATTATCTCTGGGGATCTGTTGATTTCTTTCGTTCAACAGAAGAAAGTGTAACAATAATTAGATAATAATGATAAAAATCGATGAGGTTGAAATTTTTTTCAATGAAAAATTATGAAAAATTTGCTCCGTTATAAATGATAATAATACTTGAGTCACGTGAAATAAATTATATTACAATAACTGTTCTATTAATTGTAAAATGATCTTCAAATATATGAACATATTTGGGAATGATGTTATTGTATTTTAGGATGTATGTGTATATATCTGTGTGGTATTTTTAAGTTTGTATACAGTTTTTGCAATATAAGAAATCCAAGAAATAATTTTGGATTTGTTTATTATTTACTACGATAGAAACCACAAAAGATGGATAAAATAAATGGAATTGAGGATATGGAGTGGATTAAGAGCAATAATGTGGATAACAATATCTTAAGAGAAGGATTGGATCCCCTTGAAAGTCAGGAAGTGAGCCATGAGAGTGAAACTTTGCAACTATTTAGGGAAAAGGATGTTGTACAAGTGAAGGATTATCTATTGGGTGTCAATCGGGAGTTAGCTGAGGTGGACGGAAAGTTCAATAGTCAACTGAAAGATCATTATAGGGATATTTTGACCGTAACTGATAAGATTAGCATGCTACATAGTCAGTTGAATGCAGTGGACTCTGAGTTTAGAGAATTGTGTTTCAATGATAACAAGTATCAGATTCATAAGTTGCCTTTGTTTCAACCACCGAAAGTAGAGAAAAATCAGCATATGACCACGGAATCTAATGAGACGAGAACGTCAGAAGATCAGGAGGTCACCTCAATAATATTGATAGCATCAAATTGGACCTTATCGATATCAAACTTTATTTCGAGATTTACAGGCAAAGTTAACTCCCCGCCCTTGTTTAACGATCTGATCAAAAAGTTTGACGAATTGCAAGAGATTGATAAAGATCAACTGATTGTGTATGACAGTATAATCTCTACCAGGTCGGTTCAGTTACAACAATATATCATTGATTCTCTGTCAACGACACGTATACAATTTGAGTTGGAGCAATGGATACAAATGTATAACTTGTTTAACAGAACAATTGAATTTTACCCATGGGATTCCGAGGTGACTAAGCAATATAATGATTTATTATATGATACCATTCTTAAAGACTATAGCATGAACTGCTTATTAGATGGTAAGATCAACGATCAAGTAATTACTAGCGATGTGGTCAATGAGTTTTTAAAGACTGATTTATTCAAACAAAACATGGCATTACGCATCATTAACAATATAGATTCCAAATTCAAAGAACTGGATACCATGGTGGAATCCATGGCCGAAGAACCGATTACGGTCGATACTTATGATCCTGAAGAAGAAGAAGAAGAAGAAGAAGAAGAGGACGAATTCGATGTTAAAAAGATTATCGAGATTTCACATATGAAGTCCATGGGTCTAACTACAAATAATAAGATAGAGGTGTATCAACGTATCAATCCGATAATCGAAATGATCAAACATTTACAGAGATTAAAATGTGACAACGTAAAGATACAGGAACTCTGTGATAGACTCGTTCAGTTCCTTAGAAGTGCTACACTTCCATCGGACATTGTTGCACCGGCTACAGTAGATTCTGATGCATCCAATACACTCTTCGCAGAGTCTAACACCCTCATCAATACAATAATGAATGACTACAATACGGGAAACCTTTCTAGACTTGTCCAATGCCAAATTGAATCGCTTGAGGCCATCACAAAGCTGTAATCTTAACAGAACTTCTATTTTTTTGGGTAATGTCTTCCCACCATGATTTTTCAGAGATGGGCTCCATATGAATTTTTGAAAATGAAAATATGACATATATATATATAGTTGATGATATGTTCAACACACACACAATTTTATAGTCTAAGCACACTATTTAGATGCAAAATAAGTATAATGACGATACTTGTTGACACAGAGGAGCAGTACAAAAGATACACAGAGGCTCAAATTCAAAGAAACTTGGAACATTTGGAGTCTCTGACTCATCTGGGTTCACAGATTACATTCCCGGTGGATTTAGAGGTGCCCAGAGATCCTAACCTACGTGTATTCTTTTTCGATATTGATAATTGTCTTTATAAATCTTCAACTAGGATTCATGATCAGATGCAGGTGTCTATTGTGAATTATTTCAAGAATGAACTGAAATTAACTCATGAACAGGCTAATGAATTAAACAATACTTATTACAAGACATACGGATTAGCGATCCGTGGACTTGTGATGTTTCATGGAATAAATGCAATGGAATATAACAAGTTGGTTGACGATTCTCTACCTTTACAAGATATCCTGTCTCCAAACTTGGCCTTAAGAGAAATGCTAATCAAATTAAGACAAAGTGGGAAGGTCGACAAACTTTGGCTTTTCACAAATGCATACAAGAATCATGGTTTGAGAGTCATTAGATTGTTGGGGCTTGGTGATTTGTTTGATGGGATTACATATTGTGACTATAGACAAACCGATACGTTGATCTGTAAACCTTCAGTGGAGGCATATGATAGAGCCATGGCACAAAGTGGATGTTGCTCATATGAGAATGCTTGGTTTGTTGATGATTCTGGTAGCAATATTGAAAAAGGGTTGCATTTAGGTATCAAGAAGTGTATTCATCTTGTGGAGGGAGAAGTTAATGAAATCCTCGGTAAGACACCAGATGGTTCTTATCTAATTAAAGATATATTAGAGCTACCACAAGTTGTACCTGAATTATTTGAATAACTTTATAGATGGATTTATATAAATTGTAAACTGAAGAGATACTTTATAACAAAATGTTGAATTGTATCTAAACTCTATAGAAAACAAGACATATAAGCAAAATGCTTATAAAATATAAATATGATATATAAAAATACAACACTCACCTGTTTTCAAAAAATGTATTTATTCTTCCCCTTATTTATGAGTTTTAACGGCCTTCTTTTGCTTAGCTAAAGCATAAACAATACCAGATAAGAAACCTAGGAAGATAGAGAAAATGGATAAGAAATTTCTTGGGGCATCGAAAAAGATTAAACCGGATAAAGCAATTGGTAACTTGTTTAAGGCACCTACCATGGAGTACGTGGTAGAAGATGTAACACGAACACACCAACCGGAACAGTATGAGATACCGACAGAGGCCATACCAGAGATGATCATAGCAATTAAGGAATCATTAGAGAAGTTAGTTTCCAAGTTAGTTGAGGACCAATCTTCAAAACAGAAGGAAGCAACTAATAAGATTGGTAAACCTAAAATGTTATTATAAAACATAGTGTCAAAATCCTTGAAGTTAGTTAACTTAATTCTCTTTCTCATGATTAAAACGAAAAGTGCAGATGAGATACAGTTTGTAAACATCCAAAAGTAACCTGGGTTTAATAGAACAGAGTTAGCAGCTAACTTACCGGCTTCATCTGCAAGGGCAGAGGAAGCTGCTTTAGAGGCAGTTAAAGCCTGTTGATCACCCCATGTAGCGACAATGGAGGATAAAACCATTAATAAGAAAGAGGATAATTCCATTGAGGTAACGGAACCACCGAAAAATAGAACTTCACCATAGGCAATTAAGATAATGGTTAAATTCTTGAAAATGGTGTAAATTGGGACGGCCAAAAATTGTAAAGCCTTGGAGGAAGTGTAAATCATTAGTACTAATAAGATAGAAATTGGGAACCAGTTCTTGGCATCAGTCTTGTTCAAGGAACGAAATTTAGCGTAACCTAGAGCCTTTAAAATGGCCAAAGTCATACAACAGACCAAAGATTGGACAAATAACATGACAAAATTCATGTTGAAATCTTTCAAGTTGACAACGAACTTGTTTGTGACAGTCATCAAAATAGATGATGCACAGTAGGATAAGATGGAAATTGGACCAGAGTTAGCAACACCGGCTAAAGCACCTGCTTTTAATTCGGACATAGTTCAAATTTATAGGATTTGTGTGTCTTAGTAGTTATATTGACTTCAGTCTATAAAAGAATAGATCACTGGTATAGAAACGTGTAGATAATTTAAAATCAATTTAAAATAAATTCACAGTTGTCGTGAGGAGTTGAATCAATCAAACAGTAAGATAACTAACTAATGGTTGTTTATATGAACAGGATTTTCCTAAATTTCAATAAACAAAATAAAAGACTTTCGTGTTAATCTTAACGTTTAATTTTTCAGATGAAATTCATTCTGCAAAATTTTATGTACGCGTCTTAACCCTAAAAAATGGCCCTTTTTGTTTCTTTAAGTTTTGAATTTTTGCGAAAAAAAAAAGTGTCCAAAAAGTGCAAACCCTAATATTGACAACATTCTAATCCTGGAAGTTGTAAAAGCCCTAACTGATATGATTAAAAATGTATGGAATAAATCAGAAGTTAGTTGTATAGCCTTGAAGTGAATATATTATATTTTATTTGTAGTTGTGGTTAATTTGATTTATTTACAGAGGGTTTATGTATCTTTTGTGAGCTCGTTTTCTCCTTGGAGTTGTTTAATGTTGTTCTTGTCTGTGCGCCAGTTGAAAAAGGCCACTCCAGTAGATACCAACAACGTAATGTTGAAGAGTGCTCTAAAGATTATGTAGCTGGCATTGATGTCCTGACTGCTATTCTGAGTGCCCTCCTTGTTTCGAGGACCCCAATGCCCATAACTGATGAAATATGCACTTTTCATTTCATCAGGGGACATACCACGCCAGCTTGATTTCATTTTCCATTCTAAATACTCTATTATCTCATCACTGAGTTCTTTGTCCATGTCTTTCCAACGCTGGGATAGTTCCTTTAAACTAGGGGGTATATATAACTCAGGGGAGTTTATACCAGCGGCATACATTCGTCTACCACGGACCCATATTTGACTCTTTATTATCTTACTGACTAACATTGCTCACACATACACACAAATATATATATGTATACACTATCTAACTATCTACACTCTGTTTGGTCAGTATTAGTTCTTTTGTTTAAATTAATTCCAAGTTAACTGAAATGACTGTTTTCCCAAAATGAATAATTTTCGCGAAATTCCAAAATGATATTCTTTGAGGCTTACGTGGAATCTTTGACAATGGTTTAAATAACGTGAATCTCACACATTTATTGACATATCTGTTCCAATTGCAAATAGTCAACCATCTACTTCAACACACACACATATATACAATGGGTTACGCTGAATTATTCGTATGTCTCTTTTCAATTACTTTACTGTTTTTTGACCCTTTTACTAACAGCTCACTTTTGCCCACAGAAAGAACATTATAACGGTGCTCCAATCACCCCATTCTTAAACTTAGCTGAACAGCCAAGATACGCATTTATCTCTACTCTATTGGCTCTAGTTTTTATTACTTTCGCGCTAATAACTGCCTTTTCCCAAAAGAAATTTGTTACTAAGTTGACACTATACGTTATCCTAAGTTTAATTGCATCTATCCTATTTGGCTTCGCTACTGTTTTCCTAGCTGATTCCTTTGGTGTCTACGTTTAATCTCCAGAATTTGATATAATGGCAGCAGGGTTTGTCAATATTAATATTAATATTATTATGTACATATGGATATAATAAACAAGTGGAAATATATTTATATATATGATTACTATCTCGCACTAGTTTATAGATTAAGTAGATCTTCATCGATATTTATCGACTTGTAGTATCTGTTTTTTGTATCCTTGGCACCAAGGGTATAATCGTAACCCTCGGTAGTCATCAGAGTGGAAAGCATTGATCTGGTGTATCCTATCATATTATCTAAGGCACAATCACTGTCTTTATTCATAAACTTCAGCACATTTGAATTAATTACCTGGAATAATCGATCTTGCAAATATTCATCCCTTAAATAGATTGATAAATCCTCGGGGGCCTCCTTCATGGGATCATCATAGGCTAGTAATCCAGAGATGGTGTTCAATTGTGTACGGAATCGTTCAACCTTTGATTTTGAAATACTACCATTGTAAATAAACAACTCAGAAAGTTCGTGACCTTTCTCAAGTATAATATTGATCTGGTTAGGATTATTAACCTTGGATGCATTACTCCGGCGAATTATCCATAAATATTCCGCAACCTTTAACTCAAATAATAATTCGATTTTAGATTCCAATACACCAGGTAATTGGGATTGAATATATTCAATACAATCTAAAATCTTGCCATCATTTATCAATTTTCTCAGTTCCTGTCTAATCCTTAGCATCCTCTCTTCCTTGATGATTTGTCTTTCATTGTGTCTAATTACTTTTTCACTGTTATCTTCAACGTAGCTCATTCCCGAGAGATCATTACTCTCAGAGTTCATATTAGTTCCTACTGAATCATTTCTTAAATCATTAAGGAACCCTTTAGCAACATCTATTAAACCTTCATGGATTAGATAATCATTAATCATGACATTTAAAGTGGACGGAATAGAATAATCCTGCGTATTCAGTGTATTGATCTTCTTGACATCCGGTTTCAATAGTTTCTTCTTAAAAAATCTTCGATCAAATCCTAATAGGAACGATTCCTGTCTACATTTCTTTTTATTCGTTGAGTTATCATATTCCGAATCACCCTCATCATTTTCAATATCCATAATTACATCCTCATTCGAAGATATGGCTCCTAAATTTTCCCCTTGGCTCTCATCTCCGTTTTCGTCTCCATCTTCAGTTTCGTTCTCATCTTCATCCTCATCTTCATCCTCATCCTCATCCTCATCCATGATTTGATCTTCGTCGTATTCAAGTTTCCCATCATCAGAATCAGCTGATTCTTGATCCCCATCAAGACATCTATATATATGCTCATAAGCCTTTGTTTTCCATCTGTTTTGGTATCCAACAATATCAAACACGAATTCTTCATATAGACCAAAATTTGTTCTTACAGAATTACCTGGTCTTAATGCGATAGCAGGAGTAATATCACAGTTATAAATGTCACGGAACGCCGTACCTAAATAGACACCATTCTTTGTATAAAAAACAGTACCATCTATCAAATTGACTCCACATCCAACGACGTCATCCCTTCCAAAAGGCTTATTGAAATCACTGATCTGTTTATCGCTAGATATCTTTCCATCATATCCAGAGTATGCATAAAATCCATTGATAGATTTCTTATCCTTCTCAGTGTCACTAGTATTGTCACTTGTAGCATTCAGACCGGTAGCAATTCCACCAGAGTTACCCAACAATGCATTTCGAATACCATACATATTTGATGGATTCTCAGTGGAACTACCGCCTCCAGATCTTTCCGTTCTACCACTAGAGGATGGTCTGTGACTGGATTCAGTGAAATGGACTGATGACATCGCGTTATCCAATAATGCATTATCCATATTCTTATTATTTTTATCCTCTGGTGTATTGAATCCACGTAATTTATAACCAAGTAGTATATTACTATTTTTACCACCTAATGAGCTACTGACATTCAAAATTCTAATCTCAAAATAGAAAACTGCTAGGTTAGATAATGGCAGGGGCTTGTTTGCCCATGTAGTAGCAAATTCATACTTCGGGTTTGGTGTTGGTGCATTGTTTCTTAGTCGATTTCTCACATAAGCGCTAGAGACAGCGGAGACAGGAATGTTATTTCCTGGTAAATTGCTTGGACCATCATATTTCATATAGGATTTCCAATTGGGGTTGGGACTTAAGCGTGATATACCATCGTTTGCAACTAAAATACTGTTATCTGGCTGAGATAACCAACCTATTGGTAATTGATAACCGATGGTACGATATAAATCTGGATTGATTACGTTTCTCTTCATCTTATATGGAATCTTAGGTGACCCAAAGTTTGAGTAATAAAATGCATCATCCTTCCCTACCTCATTTTCGGACTCTTCAGTAGCATCCATGTTGGCACCACTGGGATGTTGCATATGCGGGACTTCCATCGAAGTTGGATCATAATGCATTATCTCGGCAGTTAGATTTGAAGGGATTGGAGGTGCTCTCATATTGTCATCCTCATCCGAATAGCTAATACCCTCTAATGAAGAAATATCATCCGAAGTAAATGGACCTGCCCTAATTGGTAAAGCGTCGCGGAGAGCCTGATCTCTCCCTGCATCAAACGTGTCCTCTTGTGATGTTTCCTGAGTTTCTCCATTATTGTCGTTTACGGCTCTTTCTCTCTGGGATGGCCTATTAAATCTAGTTGCAGTCTTCATATAGGAGTAGCTTTCACTATCCGTTGAGCTTGGATTGCTTGGTAGCATTGCGTCGGAAGGTGGAAAGAAATATTTATGTACTTGAATTAGATATTCATCACTAGCTGCATCGTATGACATTGTCCCCAGAACACCTAGTTTCATTAATTTATGCCATATCTCCTTTCTTGTTGAATAGGACAACTTATTCAAGTATAATGATTTATTATTCTTAGCAGTAGAATTTGTAGATACGATAGAATTAAAGGTTTGATTCATCGAAGCGTTGTTAGCCTGGCCCTCTTCCTTTGTGTGTAAGGCATTAAATCTGCAATTGCTAGCTCTATGAAAGAGCTTTTTATGCTTATAATAATCTGACCATAGGTCATATGCAATTGGTTGTTTAAGCAAATATTCTGGATAAAGGGTGTTGATAAACTCCTTATCGACTGCATCAATGTATTGTGACATTTCAAAGTCTCGTAATGGATAAGCAGTGTCTATAGAGCGTCTAGAATGCTGTGTGGAATAAAAAATATTGACTTTTTCTACTAGTTATCTCTTAATTGGACCTGTTTTACTACAAAAGTAATCTTTAATACACTTAATCGACTTAAATCCCCTTAAGAAGAAAAAGTAAAAATATGTCACGTGAAAACTCCGGACACCATTCAAAATTTAGTATAATGTTTATGTTATATATGAGTGTATAAAAACGGTTTGTAGTGCATATGTAGTGGAGTTTAGTTAATTTTTTATACAATGTTTCCTTTCTTTGGGCTTTTGTTTTGCGTCTGTTTTGGTGGGAAGAAAGTGAAATTTTGTGGTATTAAGTTATAGACGTAAACGACAATAAAAAATTAATGTCCTTTAAACGTGGAGGACAATTATCCATAAAGCTCATGGATAATTTACAATTGTAACCTTTGAACCAGAAGATATATGTGATTTGGTTATTTTTTTGAAAGATTACGAATTATTGCTATTTTTGTGACAGTAAATATTGTATGAAAAAGAATATAATACCTTAATACCTATAATGACTGCTTTTAAATGGCCCTTTCTTTGGAAATCCCAAGTACTCTGATTGAACAGTTGACAATTCGGTTAATACTGCTTCCACTTTCTCTAAATGAAATCTTGCCACAGCTTCGTCTAACACTTTGGGTAAAAAATGGACCTCGATGTCAAATGGTCCAACTCCCTCAAATTCAGTATGTTGTTTCTTGAAATCTTCATTTGTAGCATTAAATAGTGCTATTTGTGCCAATACCTGATTTGAAAATGAACACGACATCACAAATGAGGAATGTCCTGTCGCACAGCCCAGGTTGACTAACCTACCATTAGCTAATAGTATGATATGTTTTCCTGAAGGTAAGAGATACCTGTCAACTTGTGGCTTGATATTAACAGACTCTTTGGCATTTTCTTTCAACCATGCTACATCAATTTCAATATCAAAATGACCTATGTTACAGACAATACTATCCTCTTGCATCACTTCGAAATGTTCTCCAGTGATAATATCTCTGCAGCCAGTGCATGTGACAAAAATTTGACCCCAAGGTGCAAGTTCTGACATCTTTGAAACTTTGAATCCATCCATCGCAGCTTGTAATGCATTAATAGGATCAACTTCTGTGACAACCACACGAGCACCCATTCCTTTCAATGCTGCACAACAACCTTTACCGACGTCACCGTAACCACATACAACAGCAAGTTTCCCGGCAATCATGACATCAGTTGCCCTCTTTATACCATCTATAAGTGATTCTCTACAACCATATAAATTGTCAAACTTAGATTTAGTAACAGAGTCATTGACATTTATGGCTGGAATCTTTAATTCACCAGCCATAGCCATCTTATATAAATGATGCACACCAGTTGTAGTCTCTTCTGATATTCCATGACATTCTTCTAACATCTCAAAATGTTTCTTATGAACCATAGCAGTAAGATCACCACCATCATCTAAAATTAAATTCATCTTCTTTTCATCCTTGAAGGCATACAATTGTTGCTCAATACACCACATATATTCTTCTTCAGTTTCACCTTTCCAAGCAAATACAGAAATTCCAGAGGCAACCATTGCAGCAGCTGCATGATCCTGAGTTGAGTAAATATTGCATGAGGACCATGTAACCTCTGCTCCTAAAGCTATTAATGTCTCTATTAAAACAGCTGTTTGAATAGTCATATGTAAGCATCCAGCAATACGGGCTCCCTTTAAAGGTTGTGACTCTTGAAATTGTTTTCTAATTGCTATCAATCCTGGCATTTCATTTTCTGCAAGTTCAATTTCTCTCCTTCCAAAGGCAGCTAATGTAATATCTGCAATCTTATAATTCTCTGCCGGATTTACTGACATTTTTATTTTGTTGATTGTATATTTTAGATATCAGAGATGGTATTAAAATGTCTTTAAGAATACTTTTGCTTATATATAAATAGCAATTAGGGATATTTTCACAGTCCCCTTTTCAACTAAATGGTAAGTTATAACATGTGGTGTCCTCAATAACACCCAATCTAAAAGACCCTTAATAAAGGAATATTGTCTTGGTTTTCAATAAGTAAATTGTAATAAGACATATATAAGTAATATATAGAAAAGTATATAACTAATAACAATGTATAAGGATTCAAGGAATGAATACACATAAATTATTCACGTTATTTTTGCTCTGGTTCTTGTTGTTGCTCTTGGTGTTCTTGTTGTTCTTGTGATTTTTGGGCCATTGCAGCTTCTTCACGTTTTTGGAAAGCTAAATTGGCCTTTGATCTCAGGATATAGGAAAATTCACCACTCTCCTTACTTAGCATACTAATAGTATTGTGAACCTTTTTGGTTAATTCCATAATCTCTTCCATTGGAACAGCAAATTGAACCAATTTCTCTCTAGCTTCAATCACTTCGTTCTTTATCTTCATGAACTTCTTCCAATTTTTTTCAGAGATATCACCTTCTTCATCGTTCTCTAAATGAGCAGCGACTACGTCTACATAAGCCAATCTCTTAGACCATTCATTAATCATAACGTTGGCCCATTCACCATAAACTTCGGTATATTCCTCACGAAGTTTTTCTATTTCGTTGGCTGCTTCGATAGAAATGTCAGTTAAATCACTTTGAATTTGACTGATAGTCACTAAAGCAGCATTTTGAACATGGTCAAATAAATCACGAATATCCTCACGGGTGATGTACTTTTCAACCATACGCTTACCTTCATCAGCAAAGAAGGCCTTTTCACCAGTCTCTGGCAAAGTTTCTTCTACAACGTCGATATCAAGAATCAATTTTTGTAGTTCCTTGTATTTATCTTGTCTAAGCTTGGATAATTGACCTAACTCTAACTTGAACTTGTTATCAGACTTTGAAGCAATGGAGGCAACGGTCTTATTAGCTTGTTTTTCAAACATCTTTAAGATGGATTGAACCTTCTTTTCAATGGTTTCGGACCAGATGTTGAAATCGTTTTGTAACATCTCTTGTTCTTCTCTGGCGACATCTTTAGAATCTTCAACGGTTTCATCAATCACCTTTTCAACTGGGTTGCTCTCGATTGGGTTTTCATTTTGAAGGGTAACAGTAGTATAAACAGTAGATGTTGAGGAAATAGTAGTTTGTTCTTCCTCTTCTTCAATGTCTTCAGAATGAACAGCTTCTTGCACAGCGGTGTTAATATGAGATTCAGTCTTAATGTCAAGGACTCTGTCCCTGACTAACTTGACATAAGGTTGGACAAAGACAGCATAATAAAGCTTGACCTTGTCAAATGCAATAATAGCATATTCACGAGCACAATCATAGTACTTTTCACCGTCATATTCAATGTACTTCTCCCTCAAAAAGGCAGCAATTGGGCCAGTGACTCTTTCATGTAAATTCTGGGAAAATGTCTCGAAGTGAGGCTCGACATGGACGGAATACTCCTTAGCAATAACATTAACTCTTGGCTCCACATTGTTTCTGTAGAAAGCACTGTGCTTGTTCAAGAACTGAAGGCCAGTAGCAGGCGATGTATAGTGACATACCGCAGTTAAATCGCTACAGGTCTCATTGAACTTGCACAAATGTTGCAAGGTCCCAACAATTGCAATCAGGAATATCGTAAACTTGGCACAAAACTTCATAACGGGCTCCTTGGTTTGGTTAACCCTTCATTCAAGTGGCAATCAAAAGGATAACAATCATTTCTCGTTATGTCAACTAAAGGAAACGTAACCCTTAATTATCTCCGTGGAGAAAAAAAAGTCCAGCCCTTAGGGTTTAATAAATAAAAGGTTGAACCCTAAAATCATTTTTTTACATTTTTTGCAAACCATCAAAAATATAAATTAGGTCCAAACATTAACCCTAAAGATCATTTTAGTGAATCGAATCTTTAGTTGTTGCTACAGGATGAGAGGGAGTGATTCAGTAACTTAGCTCTTAGGAACCCCAAGGGTGAAATTGGCAGGTAAAGATTCCGTACCAGTGGTATTACAGAGCTTTATTGCAATATTAGCAAGTAATTATACAAAGAACTCCTGTCAGAGTAATGTCGTTTTGGCCTTTCGGGTCTCCGGTACCTGAGACCAACATTAATAAGTTATTAAGTGACTATCTAAGCACTTTAAGATCTATTGAGTATCTATCTATGCTCAGGGAGGATGATGCAGTCTTGAATGATTTTATTCCAGCAACTGTGGAATATATGGAGTTGGAAAACGATGATAACATATCGAATATATCACAATTAAGGATAGATGACCCTCAAAGGTTCCCGTCACACAAGAGATCCTTCTCAAGAACACATTCGAGTAGATCGAGTATAAACTCATTTTTTTATCTGAGTCATGAGTCTGAGTTGAAATCAGATGCAGGTACCGCATATTTAACTGCAAGACAGGCCCTGGATAATTCATTCATAGATAAGATATTGAGGGAACCGGATTTAGTCGATGAATTAGTAAGAGAAAATAAACAGTTGTTGGATTTTCTATGTTTTGGATTTTTCTATAACCCGCAGGATATGAATCAGAAGGTTTACCACATGGATTACCTTGTTGAAAGGTTGGTAATTTGTACAGAGGAGATTGACAATAATATAAACTACAAGGAAGAGGAGAGTGACCTCATAGATATAAAATGTTCAGAGCAGGCTTCCATCGAGCCAATGGATATTAATACAGAGGTTAAGTTATTAGAGGAAGACGATAGAGAGTTGCAATTTCTTGGAATTGAATACCAAGAAGAGATATTTGACAATATGAGGGAGGCTGCATTAATCTCACAAATATTTTCATTAAACATTTGGTTAATATCAGAGAGGATAATTTTTAATAAATCTAATATGGATAAGATGTGGTCCATCATTAATAACCCTAAAATTAAGGATCCAAAATCTATTCAATTATCGTTGTTTTTGAAGATTCATGAATCTTTTTTAATAAATAAACCAATTGAATACCTAAATTTTATTAGAACAATACCAACATTAGTACGGGATATTTTTCAACATGTAGAAATTCCAGTAATGCTAGATTTCTTATTAAAATTAATCGCTACAGATAAACCTCATTGCCCAACGGGTATTATCGAATTAGTATATGAACAAAATTTGATTCTGTTGTGCCTTGAATTCTTTGATAATAAATCATTTTCACCATCTATTCAATTATGTGTATGTGATTTTTTAAAGATGCTTATAGAAATATCAGCCAATGTTCCATTAGATGACATGGCCATAGAACCCAATAAATTGACAAGGCAAATGGCAGATTCAGATATTGTGAATCAAATGATAGAGATAATACTAAAGGAAAAGGGGCATGCTTTGTGTAATATTATCACTGTTGTGATTGAGTTGATTCGAAAGAATAACTCTGATTATGATTCTATTGATCTCACCACGACAACAATAAGGACAAATCCTCCAGCTGTACGGGACCCCCTATATTTAGGAGAACTTTTGAAATGTTTTACAGAAAAGCTGCCTAAGTTATTAGACATTGTGATGGATATCACGAAAAGATCAGGACCAGTATTTTATAACCAAATAAATCAACCATTTGTACCAATTGGTAATGTACCTATAAAGATTGTAGAATTAATAGCCGAATTACTTCATTGTTCTAATATGAGTCTGATGAATAAGAGAAAACCTGAATTTATTGAGAAATGTCGTAATCATTATAGATCTCAAATTGAATTGAATTTAAGGTTGTCCCTAAGGGATAATATAGTACTTAAGAATATACAGAGGACCCCTTCAAAGGAAAGCATTTTATCAGGTAAGACCAAGGGATCTATTGAGATATACCCAACCTCAGACACTAACAAGATTAATGACAATGACAATGATGATGATGATAAAGATGATAAAGATGATAAAGATGATAAAGATGATAAAGATGATGATAAAGATGATGATAAAGATGATGATAAAGATGATGATAAAGATGATGATAAAGATGATGATAAAGATGATGATAAAGATGATGATAAAGATGCTGATGATAAATATGGAGATGATCAGAAAACAGTTAACGACGAAATGAATGAGATTGATGCCATTACAGAAATAGACGAAAGTTTTGAAACTCCATTTATTAGTGAAGAACAAAATATCAAGATGAGAAAAAATCCAACGATAGGTGATGCATATAAGATCAAACTTTACGATTCAAAGATAATACCAAAATTGATAAACGTATTTCTGGATCATCCATGGAACAACTTTTGGCACAATGTTATATTCGATCTTATTCAACAGTTATTTAACGGTCGAATGGATTTCTCATACAATTCTTTTCTTATTTATTCGCTTTTTGATCTTAATGGTGCTAGTAAATATACACTTGATCAGAAAACATTACTAACATACGAAGCTAAACAATGTAAGTTTAGCATTTTAGAGGACTTCATCTTAAAAGGTTACCAGGCCTCGTACAAGTTTTACAACTTGAACAAGATGAATTTAGGATATATGGGCCATTTAGTTTTGATCGCTGAGGAACTAGCCAAATTTCGCAAGATTTATAAAGTGAATTTGATATCCCCAGAAATTGAGTCTTGCTTTATGGATGAAACCTGGGAACGGTTTTCACAAGAAGTCCTTGATGAAACTAGAACTATGTATTCACAAATTTTGGGTGGTGGTTCATTTATTGAAGACAACGAAGGTAACGTTATTCCACAGATTCTGACATCTTCTGATATTGTTACTCAAACGATAAGAGAAGGTAGTACTGACACCGAAGGTAGTGTCGATGACACCCTAGACGCTACGACTAATATGGATGATATGTTTACTCAGGCTAATTTACATGATAAGATTGGTAGTCTATGGAATGCGAATAATTAGACGTATTTATTGATCAAGAATATATATTCTACTGTATCTTTTTATATACAAGATAATATTTTACATATT
Source organism: Jamesozyma jinghongensis (assembly GCA_030572895.1). Classification (NCBI taxonomy): domain Eukaryota; kingdom Fungi; phylum Ascomycota; class Saccharomycetes; order Saccharomycetales; family Saccharomycetaceae; genus Jamesozyma; species Jamesozyma jinghongensis. Next base: position 32,304 of record JAJMCG010000039.1, read on the forward strand.
CATATCCAAAATAAGATTTGAATTTATTTTTAATATCGAAAGTTTGGTTGATGCCTAAACAACCATTTATTAGTTACGTATGAGGACATTCTTTAATAATTTTCATTATCCTCAATCGGTCCTTAAATATGAGAAATTATCAACGACTTTTTTAAGAAAAAGTTAGAAAAGTGTTGAAGTGAAATCTATTGACTTGAGCAAAACTATTAGAGGGAACGTACAACAACAAGAATCATGACTACACAACCTTACGATTGGGCAATTAACCTTGCAAACCCTAAATATGCTGATTCCATCAAAATTAGGGAGACTAATTCTTTACCAACTCCACCAGGATTTGAATCAACTGAAGAAATAACAGATAAGGAAAAACCAACTATCAATAAATCAAATCAACAGAATAATTTAGATGCACTTCAGATACAAAAGGCCTGGCAAATTGCTTTACAACCAATGAAATCTATCCCAATGAATTTTATCATGTCTTACATGTCAGGTTCCTCTTTACAAATCATTCCAATTATGACTGCTCTGATGCTTCTATCAGGTCCAATCAAGGCTATCTTTACAATTAATTCTGCTTTCAAACCTGTTTTGGGCAATAAGAATACTGAGAATTCAATTTTGGTGGCCATGCTCGTGTATGTAATTGGTCAAGGTATTTTAATGTATATCGGTGTGAGGAAATTAAACCAAATGGGTCTAATCCCAAACACAAAGAGTGACTGGCTAGCTTGGGAACAACATGTTAACTACAATAAATATGCAAAGTCGTTTACATTCTAATTATAGTTACATAGAATATACATAGAAATAAAATTCAGCCTCTCTTTAATTTTGTTTCTTAGATGCTTCGTCATTGGGCTTCTTCTTAGGCTCATTCTTTTTGCTAATTCTTTGCTTTTTCCTCATCTTCATCGTTAAATTTGGCTTCGTAAATCTGTTGAAGGTTGTATTTTCTATATTGCTTATTGTAACCGCCATTAACGACAGACATACCAACATTATTCTTGAAACATTCAACGATAATCAACTTATCATAATCCTTTAAATCTACTCTATGCTTATATTTACCATTTTGAGAGACATAAGCCACCAAGTTATTAATAATATCCATCTTTGGAATAGTATTGAAGTTTCTTCTATTAACTTCAATGGCAAATTTACAACCGTTATCCTTAAACTTTTCATCATGAAAATGTGGATCCAAGACACGTTCAGCTAACTTCATAATTTGTTCGATTGAAGCACTGCACGAGTACGTAATAGGGGTCAGTTTATCAATATATCTTGTTCTCTTAACCTTATCGTTTGGATCGATTAAATCATCCATGATCTTCTTCAGAAAAACCTCTGGTTCAATTGGCCTTCTAGTTTTACAGAATATAACACATTCACAGTTCAAATCAATAAATTGTAATAGCTCTTTCTTTTTCTCTTCCTTCGTTTGTGGATTTTTCTTTGATTTCATCCCTTCTAATTCAAGTTTTATTTGATCCTCAATAGATAACTCTGCGGTATCCTCTTCTTCCATGTCTCTCTCTGCTTCACCCTTTTCTTCATTTTCCTCATTCATATTCCTGATTTGATTACCATAAATCTCTTGAACCTTTTCTTCGAGGAATAATCCCAGTTCCTGAGCAGCTTGATGTTCCTTTCTTCTTTTACAGGTAGCATAAATACCAGAAGTCCCCGGATCTAAAAAACCAGATGAGATCTTAAACTTTTTTTTACTACCTTTAGAACTAGAGTTCTCCCTAGTACGCTTCTCACCCATTATATCAATGTTATATATGGAGGTCTTGATGTATAGTTGAAGTAGCCAGAATTAATCTTACTGCTTTTCGTTAACAAAATTTTTCACTCATCGCTTGGAGAAAAAAAAATATTGCTTAGATAAAAGTGGTCCCTAAGTTGCATATATATCTACAGATAATATCTATTCATATGACAGATCGATCTAACGGCCAAATAGTTTCGCCAGTCTGTTAGTATTAGTGTTTGAGTCTTTTTCTACACTAGATTCTCTTTCACTTATACTTCTATTATCATCTATGGATGACATGCTTGTCGAGTGAGATTCTGGAGATTCAGCTCTGACCTTACTTAATAAGATCTGAGCATCCTCAGGCCTGATGCGTGAAAAGTTTCTCATTCTCTTTTCAGGGTCCATGTATTCATTATAATTATGAACCTTCAATAATTCAACACATTGGTTTAATTCGATAAAAGTTTCTTCCAGAGACTTCATATTATTCTCCATTAGAAGGGACGAACGTTCTGCACCATTCAGCATTGGTGTTGTAGGCGTCAATTGTTTGCCCTCAGAGTTTTTTACGTCAGGTGCGTTCAAAGATGGAAAAATTCTTGGAATAATACCCTGTAGATATTGGATATCGATTGCAAAGTTATAAACACTCTCTTGTGTAATGTAGCTTGGTGATTCGTTTAGTAAAATATCCAACACCTTTCTAGTTAAGGAATCAAATTCTCTAAAAATTAGTAATGTTTGAACACTATAAGGTAAATTCACTAAGGTAGACGCGAACATCATTTCCAAGAATTGAGCAACATCAATTATGGAAATGTCTGGTTCTTGTCGTATTTGTGTAGCGTTCCATTCAAGATCAACTGTTTCTAATATATCAGATATCTTTGAATCGATTAAGGCAATCAATTTCTCTTCGGCTAGTTTTCTACTTTCAGTGTATTTTTGAATTGAAGATAACCTGATCTCAATATCAGGGTTTTGTAAAATATTCTCTTGAGTCATAAATTCACTAAATTCCCTAGCGGCGATAATGAAATAATCTAAGTTAATCAATATTTGAGCTATCTCTTCTCTTGATTTACTATCCAATTTAGATCTAATTCTATTGTTAACAACTTCGTTAAATATAATATCCATTGTCTTTATCAAAATATTATTCAATACTTGCAGATTATGACGGTAAAAAACGGAGATGAATGTCGTCAATTTGGAATATATCTTCTTTGCAAGAGTACAGGTCATTGGGTACAATGGTGAGAACGGTAAAGTAACATTAAATTGATCTGTATTATTATTGTTGTTATTGACATCTTGCATCAACTTTTTTCTCTCATCTTCACCAATCCAGCTGATATTAAGAACCTTCTCAAATAGAGTTCTATCTTCAATTAACAATGGCATAAAATCGTCATCATCCAATAAGGTTTGAAACTCTTGTTCAAATGAGTGAATGGATTTATTACAATATGTCCTGAAAACAGACACTAATAAATCATACATTGGTGTAATATTAAGCTTGTAATTTTCCAAAATAGAAATGTAAATACACATAAAATCCTTAAATTCGACAAGCTCTTCCTCTTCTTTCAATTGATGTGTAATAAAGTATTTCAAATATGGCTGTAAACGATTCATTAAACCATCCCAAAATTCATTGGTGGCATTATAATTGTTATCAACAAAAATAAACTCAGTAGATTTGTTTAGGTTGATATCGAACATTAAGAACCCTAAAATCTTCAATAAATAGTCTTTCAAATAGTCCATACTTAACAATTTCGTGAAAGGATCGTTGGATATATCACCAGGAGAACTATTCATATCGGAAACACCTGTCTTTTTCCATAATAATGGGAAAATGAGTTTTGTTTTTCTAAACTCATATTCTTTTTCAAACTCTGAGAATAAATAATTTAATTCATTTAGAGTTTGGAAAATCATTATAGCATCATGGAATTCATCGATTTGGAAAAAGGACTCGATGGTTAATTTTTGCAAAATGTCTTGTTCTCTAAGAGATATTTCCACCGGAGAATTAAACTTGAAGTTAACTAATTTCATTTCGTTTTTTGTGTTTAACCAATTAGGCAATAACTCTTGTTGGTATGTATAGAACATCTGATTCCCAACTTCTAAAAGATTTTTACCTAAATTGGAGTTAAATGAATTTCTGATTAAATTAATACACTCATCTTTAATTACAACTTTCAAAAATGGAATGGAGTCATTAATCTCTTTTAGAAATTGGAAGTTATAATTCTTAAACTCTTGGAAGTATAATTTCTCCAAATTATCTAAATTCTGTAATGCTTTGAAGAAATTTCTCTCTGTAATTAATTCCTGACACTTGCTAGACAACTCTAATATTCTTACAATCTTGGTAATAAGTATGATTGCCTCTGATATCTTTAGAGACGTCTTCTTGTTATTGACAAAAATTTGTTTCTTCATAATCAATTCTGTCGTCGATTGTGTTAAAAGTTCTTTAAAATCACGAACCTCTAAAGTCAAATGATTTTCCACAGTTTCTTGAATATCAGATACTTGGCCAATGGACTTTGTTAACTTGTCACTAACTTGAAAATCCTGTAGCAACTGGGATTCCAAGCCTTGAAAATTATCTTCTACCGAGTTATTCAATTCTTCCACAACTGCATTCATATTTCCACTTTCAACAGAACTCCTCAGAAAAGGAACCCACTTATCGAATATTGATGGATCGACTGTATCATCTGATGTTTGGTCGATGTCCTTTGGACCTCCCTCTCCACCTTGTTTCTGCCTCGAGAGAAGCAACTTTTCTTTCTTTTCCTTCTCAATAAGAGAATTGGATGCCGTGGAATTAGCTGAGGCAAGTAGGATCTTCTGGAACTCCTGTGTGAGTTGTGTATCTTGGTCCATTCAGGAGTTGTAATAAATTATTATCAGTTTTAATTGGTTGTATACTCTTCAAATTGCTAATATACCTTTTCTAGATGTATAATATGGGACACACCAACAAAAATTATCGTTTAAGTTTCGTTTGTTCCCTTTAATATGAGTCTTTAACGATTGTTAATTGTTTCTCTTTTAAATCTGTTTACATTTTCATTAACACTTTTTTATTTTCAAAAAGGAGTGAAAATGTTTAACAAGCTTTACTCCGTTCAATAACCGTGGAAATACGTATAAAAAAAGTTAAGAAGAGTGATCTATAAACGTTTATGAGATATTATATTATTATATATGAGTGCGTTATGTTACAAGTTTAATTATAAGAGTTTACTTTAGTTCTGGGATGTTTTTGACGACACATCCCGATTGGCCTTCTGGTCGGGTCTCTAAGGTACCAATTTGGTATACCGTTTCGTTAGCGTCTGTCAACAATTTGGTAACCTTAGCGACGTTTTCCTTCTTGACAATCAAGACCATACCTACACCCATGTTCAAAGTCTTTAGGATATCGTCAGTTGGGATGTTACCAGCTTTACTAAACCACTTGAAGACTTGTGGAACTTCCCAAGTGGACATATCGACCCTGGCTTGTAAATGCTTTGGAATAGCTCTTGGGATATTTTCGATTAGGCCACCACCGGTGATATGTGCTAAACCTAAGATTAATTTTTGCTTTAAAGATGGTAGCAATTGCCTAACGTAGATCTTAGTTGGAACTAGAGTGCCTTGACCTAAAGTAACGGATTCGTCCCATGGACATGGTTCATCCCATTTCATACCGACGTGGTTGATTACCTTTCTGACTAAAGAGAAACCGTTGGAGTGTATACCATCGGATGCTAAACCTAGAAGGATATTACCAGCTTCCATATCTTGCAATTTTGGTAAAACTTCATCCCTATGGACAGCCCCAACTGCAGTACCGTTAGTATCATAATGACCTGGTGGGTACATACCTGGCATTTCAGAGGTTTCACCACCGACAAGGGCACAACCGGCTTGAATACAACCATCGGCAACACCAGAGACAAAATCAGATGCAACCTTGATATCTAAAGCGCCGGTGGCAAAGTAATCCAAGAATAATAATGGTTCGGCACCTTGAACAACAAGATCGTTGACATTCATTGCAACTAAATCAATACCAACAGTATCATGGATATTAGTTTCTTGAGCAATGATTAATTTAGTACCAACACCATCAGTAGCAGCAACTAATAAAGTGTCATCTGTATTATAACCGGCCTTCTTTAAATCGAATAACCCACCAAAACCACCAATATCCGAATCAGCACCTGGTCTGCCAGTGGACTTAACCTTGTTTTTAATCTTTTCTATGAATAAGTTACCGTTGTCGACAGACACACCTGAGTCAGCATAAGTGATAGAAAACTTATCTTCTGTTGTTTCAAAAGCACGATGAGCGATATCTTTACGGAAATACTTGTTGGCGAAATCGATGCAATCCACAGCTTCATAAGCCTTGTCAACTGCTTCACGTAATGTTGGGGCAATAGCAGTTGCGGCAATGACTCTACCACCAGCAGTAACTAACTTATCGTCAACTGTAGCGGTACCAGCATGGAAGACGTAGGAGTCTTTTGGTAAGTTTTCCGACATGATAGTAATTTCATCACCCTTCTTATAACTTTGTGGGTAACCACCAGCAGCCAATACAACAGTAGTAGCGAAGTAGTCTTTCTTGATGTTGATCTCAACAGAATCTAAACGATGTTCAGCAGCAGCTAAAAATACTTGTGCTAAATCGGTTTCATCGGATATTAATGGTAAGACAGTTTGAGTTTCTGGATCACCGAATCTCACATTGTATTCAAGAACCTTTGGACCAGCAGAGGTTAAGATGATACCAGTAAAAAGAACACCAACAAACGGTAAACGATCCTTTCTTAAGCCATCAATAGTTGGCTTAATGATATTTACATCAATATCTCTTAGAACCTTTGGAGTGGCAACCGGAGCTGGAGCGTAAGCACCCATTCCACCAGTGTTCAAACCAACGTCACCTTCACCGATACGTTTGTGATCTTGGGAAGCAGGTAAAGTATAATATGAGTAACCATCAGAGATTGTTAGAATTGATATTTCATCACCTTCTAAGAATTCTTCGATGACAATTTCATTACCAGCAGCGCCGAATTGTTTATCAACCATGATAGTCTTTAAAGCAGCGATACCTTCATCTAAGTTAGCTGGAATTAAAACACCCTTGCCTGCAGCAACACCATCAGCTTTAATGACGCATGGTTTGAAACCTGACTTTAAGTGGGCAACAGCATCGTCATAGTTGTTAAAATTGTGGAAAGATGCAGTTGGAATGTTGTGACGTGCCATGAATTCTTTGGCGAATACCTTAGAACCTTCCATGACAGCAGCCTTGGCAGATGGACCAAACACTGGAATACCGACCTTTTCAAAGACAGTGGAGATACCATCTACTAATGGTTGTTCTGGACCTGGAATAACTAAATCGATCTTGTTTTCTAGTGCAAACTTTTGTAAAAATTCAAAGTTCTCTGGGATCGGAGTAATGGCTCTTGGGACAGTCTGAACATTTGGCATGGATGCAGTAGCACCGTTACCTGGAGTAACAAAGATTTTGTTCACGGATGGCGATTGAGAAAGCTTCCATAATAAAGCATGTTCTCTACCACCGTTACCGAGGACTAGAATGTTTAGAGACATTTGGATATGTAGTGTTGTTGGGAATACGTGGAGGAAAGTGAATGTCTAGTTAAACTGCTAAACAATGTAAATATCAATAACCTTCAAATCGAAATAAAGAATCGGTCTTTACCTTATATAAGATGAAACTTTGAACGGGGTCACCAGAGCATCACTCATTAATTGCATGACTTCTCTAATTGATTGGAAAAACGAATCTGAATTATTTTTTTTTTTCAATATTCGTTTGACTTCTTGAAGGAGTCAGCCTAAATAGTAGTGGTGTACCGATGAGCAGCAATCTCATATCAAATTAACCTGTACAACCACTGGATAGCATTTGTAAAGGCTGTATATGGATCTGGGAGATATTTGAACATGTTATGGATGTCACTCCATGGATAATGCAGCCTTCTTCTTATGTGTAGCATTCTTGTGATACCCAAAATAAACAGTCTTTCCAAACAGAAGGAAGCAATTCTGACCCAACTCCTTTTATTCAGAAATATGTGGAAACCTCTACAAATTCTAGTCAATATGGGCAGTCAACACTATGAACAGAAGGTAACTTATTTTTAAAACCCACAAAACCCCCACTTGATTCAATTCAGGCCTTTTAAATCGATCTACATTGCTCTTCGCTGTTTTGTAAAAAGTGGAAAGAACTTTTAAATGTGGCAAACTTTTCCCTCTTTATATACTTTTGCTTTTTGCCGCCGAGGTTTTTGTATAAATATATATATATATACCAAAAAAAAAAAATGTTCCCTGATTTATTTGCCACTCTTGGAAAGGTATAACAACTTTTCAAAGCATATTTGGAATAGGTTTCTAATAAATTCGGGTGTATGTTTAAGGCAGTTGTTCTCAAATTATTGCTGGGAGTGACGATCTTGTGGAATTTACCACTACTGGATCATCTCGTAAGATATATTATTCCTGGGGGGAAGGTAAGATATCATGGATGGAGATGTTTACAACTAGAATCTGTCGATGAGCAATAATTGAGCATATTTTATTAAATGGATCGCTCTGTTTCAAGAAAATGAGTAAATTATTCTCCTATTGTTAATATAATTTCAGGTTATTATTGGTTATTTGATCTCTTAACCAAAAATATACTGTATTACCATTATATTAAGCCAATGATACCTTAGAATGTATAGGTCCTGTTCTGATTTGTCAATCTTTGTCTCTGTGGAATATTCATCATATTTTGACAGGTAATTTGAAAAAGTTTCCATTGAAAAAAGTGATCAGCAACAGCAATATCAAACAATCCAATATGTTTAGACGTACACGCGCTCTAAAGAGGCTGACCTTGTATCGAAATCTTACCCTTGACAGCACACTTCGTTCTACTCTTTCGTCTATTCCTTTAACCCACAAAGTTATTGTTATCGGAGCTGGTCATGCCGGTTGTGAGGCATCCGCAGCATCGGCTAGAGCTGGAGCTTCGACTTTATTGATCACTCCCTCATATTCTAACATTGGAACTTGTTCATGTAACCCTTCAATGGGTGGTGTCGGTAAAGGTACTTTGTTAAGAGAGGTTGACGCGCTGGATGGTTTGGCAGGTAAAGTCACTGACTTAGCAGGTATTCAGTTCAAAATGCTTAATAGGAGTAAAGGTGCAGCAGTTTGGGGTCCCAGAGCTCAGATCGATAGAGATTTATATTTGAAAGAGATGCAAAAACAAGTACTTAATTATCCAAACTTAAAAGTGAAGGAGGGAAAGGTCAAGGATTTGATTATCGATAGAGATGATGAAGTGCCAAAAGTGGTGGGTGTCGTACTAGAGGATGATTCGTTGATTCCAACAAACAAAGTGGTTCTTACCACCGGTACGTTCCTTGGTGGGGAAATTCATATTGGCCTAAATAGATTTCCAGCTGGGAGAATCAATGAATTACCAACTATGGGTATTTCAAAGACCTTAAACGAGCTCGGTTTCAAATTAGGTAGACTAAAGACTGGTACCCCAGCAAGACTCGATGCTAAATCAATTGATTTCACAAATTTAGAGAAACAATTTGGTGATGAGATTCCAATTCCAATGAGTTATATGGATGAGGACGTTCAAATTAAGGATCAAATAATTTGTTATGGCACACAAACAACACCAGAGTTACATCAACTCATTAGGGATAACTTGGATAAAAGTATTCATATCAGAGAAACTGTTAAGGGCCCACGTTACTGTCCATCCATCGAAGCCAAAGTTTTAAGATTTTCAGACAAACAATCCCATAAGATATGGTTGGAACCTGAGGGTTTAAATTCCGATGTCATATATCCCAATGGTATCTCAAATTCAATGCCTGAGGATATTCAAATTAAAATGCTTCAATTGGTACCGGGTCTAGAGAACGTGAAGGTATTACAACCAGCATATGGTGTTGAATATGATTATGTTGATCCAAGACAATTAAAGAATACATTGGAAACCAAGAAGATAAGTGGGTTATATATGGCAGGGCAAATTAATGGTACCACCGGTTACGAGGAAGCCTGTGCTCAGGGGTGTCTCGCAGGTATTAACGCAGGGTTAGCAAGTATATCCACTGGTAAAGAATTGATTCTTTCGAGAAGTAATGCATACATTGGAGTTCTCGTAGATGATCTAATCACAAAGGGTATAGAAGAACCATATAGGATGTTTACCTCAAGATCAGAATTTAGAATCAGTGTTAGAGCAGATAATGCAGATCTGAGATTAACGACAAGGGCAAGAAACATTGGTATAGTGAGTGATTCCCGTTGGGATAAATTCCAATCAGACAAGGCTTGTTATGATGAAATAATCAAAAAACTTCTAGCCTTTGACTGTAACTCAGATACATGGACGAAAAGATTAGGTATCCCAGTAGCAACATCACACTTAAACAGATCTGCCTGGGAGATTTTCAGATTCAAAGATGTTACTTTACAAAAGTTGACTGAAGCGTTCCCAGAACTAGGTATAGATATCCATTCGATACCGAAACAGGTCGTGTTAAAAGTGGATGTCCAGGGGAAATACAGCCCTTATATCACAAAGCAGAATCAATATATTAAAGCCTTCCAAGCCGATGAAGGACTATTGTTACCAAAAGACTATGATTACTCGACGGTGCCAAGCATTTCCTCGGAGTGTAAACTAATTCTAAATACGGTCCAGCCATCGACAATCGGTCAAGCTCGACGCATTCAGGGTATCACTCCAGCAGCATTGTTTGAACTATACAGACTCATAAAGCGTCCCAGCAACTAGCAGTCCTATCCTGCATACTCTATCCTGTAAATAACATTCACCATTGCACGCTTCGCTGTTTACCGGTTTGTACTTTGTAATCATTTCATTGTTTCTTCGCGCAATTCGTTACCCGCAAATACCGGCATAACAATCACGTGTGTCCGAAAACAAAATATAAGAGATTGACAATAGTTTATAGACCGGCATCCTTACAAATATTCAGACAACTAGCAAAACGCTACTAGACAGCTAGCCATGAATGAGAACGAGGAAAACTACCAACCTTTAGAATCAGATCTTGTTCAAAATACAAGACCCCTGTTTCAAGATAAAGCTAACAAAAACCTGATAGCCACAGAGCTTTATTTGTACAATCAACTAAATCCAAAACAAACGTCAACTGGGCCCCCTACTGACCAAAATATAGATGATACAGTAACCCCATTGGATTCCCAGCAGTCTCCGGACTCGCCCTTTGCACAAAGAGAAACTCAGGAAACAGCTACCCCAACCCAGGAGCAACAGCAACAGCAGCAGCAGCAAGAAACAGAGGGAGAACAAACAGCCGACCAACCTTTCTACGTCAATGCGAAGCAATACTATAGAATACTGAAAAGACGGTATGCTCGAGCTAAGCTGGAAGAAAATCTCCGTATCTCGAGGGAAAGGAAACCGTATCTACATGAGTCTAGACATAAACATGCAATGAGAAGGCCTAGGGGTCAAGGTGGTAGATTTCTTACTGCTGCCGAGATAGAGGCACTCAAAAATAAAGAAGAAGGTTCGAAGAAAGAGAAAGGAACAGAAACTATCAAGGGTAGCAGTTAATTTTGACGGATAAAGAGATTTTGTAATATTTTCTATCCTTATCTTCACTAAAGATTAGGGCGAGTGTAGAAACAAAGAGAAGATAATTATTTATATTCATTCAAAGTATTTATTGTGTATTTAACAGTAGTACTAACTTTCTGTACATAGGTGTTAGAAATGCTGATATCACGAAGAAGATTTTATTATCTATTAATATATGAACTTTTATTTTCATGAGAGTGTGTATATATGCCGTTGAAAAATACAACCTCCCTTATACAACTATCTAGGCACTGTTAACTAAATTGTTTAGGCTCATTTGCACTTCCGGGGATAAATGAGGTAGGATATTACTGGTGAAAGTGGCACCAGATGAATGAACATATTTCGATAAACATTGTCCGACAAATATTTTTAATCCATTGGTTAGATCAACCTCTGGTAACGGATCCATTGGCTTCTCAGCTATACTTGCCAATTTGCTGAATGAGGACCCGAATGTGGAAATCTCTTCGATGTTATCTAAATCGACGTAATCACTCTTTAAATTGGCAATGTTCTCGGACATGGCGGTCTTAACGACGCTTTCCATTGTCGGTGCCAGTAGATTTGGATACTTATTGCTGAATAAAGTCCCTTCAGTGACTACCTTAACCATACCTAACAATGCAACTTTACGGTCCAACAAATTACCAATGGTTGGTAAGGTGGTAATTATGAAATTACCCCAAATTTGTGAAAATAAACCATCTTGTACTTCATCAACAAATTGCACAATAAAATCAGACCCAAGTTTCCAAGATATTAAGCCCAAGAAAACAGTTAATTTCTTAACGTATCTCTCGGTCTTTGAGCCTTGAAGCCTTTGTAATAACAGTACAGCGATTTGTTTCAAGTATGGTTTCAATTGGTCTGGATTAATAGTTAACATAATGATATCTAACAATTCAAATCCATGCACTTCGTATGCCTTAGAAGCAATCAATCTTTGAAAGACACCTAACACTGGAACCAAATCCGGGAAGATGGATGGGTCTGCCTTTATTAAGTCCTTTAATAAACGGGTGACAGCTGGGACATTACCCTTTAATTCCCAAATAGAGGGCGATAATAATGGTTGTGCTAATTGCTTAATGCTATCAGGGACAGTGTTACCTTTCTCGACGGTATATGAGATTAATTGAAACACGTACGGAATGAATTCTTGAATATCTTCGGACAGGATATGTAAGAAGGACGGCATCATGGATTCAATCAATTTTGGTAATGATGAAGTAGAACTGTACGTCAATATAACACCAATGGCTTCGAATGTATAATGAGTGAATCTTGGGTTTGATGGGTTCTTCGCAATCTCATTAACAATGCTGATTAATTGATTTAATAGATCACCAAAGATCGGTTCAATGGTGTTCTCCGATGTTTGTAAAACTCGAAAGATAGCCTTCATTAAAAATTCATTTTCAGCAAGTTTTTCTGGCGTGGTACCTTGCTTTAGGATTAGATTGATCAAATTATTTAATAAGATCTCAGAACTTGTACTTAAATCATTTTTGTTAAAGATGAAATTTGGTGATGTGTTGGATTCTCTGATGGTTAAAATTCTTTCGATTGTAACAGCAGCGTAAGTGTATTCTACATATTCATCAGAACTTAGGAATTTGGCTAAGAGGGGTAAAATTTCAATTAATTGTTCCTTGCTTAATTGATTTCTAAAAACGTAAATGAATTTAATGGCATCAATTCTTAAGATTACATGAGGAACATTCCCAGTTAAATCAGGAATAATTTGAGTCTTGAAGAAATCAACGATATCCAATAAGTTGTTAGTTGATGTGACACCCATGTTTGTAATATTACCATTGATTGCCAATGTGGAAAATAAGTAAATGTAAAGATCCTTAAATTTCCAGTATTTAACTGGATCGGATTGATATTGTTCAAAGAATTTTTTCATGTGAACCATGAAGATCTCAGTAACTAAAGATTGGTTCTTTTCTTTCAATTCCTTTAGGAAATCAGTACATGCTCTTCTTCTTGTGTCTGTGTCTGAACCTTCTAAATCTCTTCTAATATATTCAATTGGATCATCCTCAAATAATTCGATATCGGAGTCCCTCAAAGTAACATTTGGCAAAATGATTTGTTCAGTAACATTATTCATGGACTCCTGTGTGTTGAATATTTCAAAATACTTTGGATTACGTGATACAGCGGTTAAAAATGCCAATGATTTGGAAACAAGGATATCAAACTTTGGGAAGTCATTGATGGAGGTTAATAAATTCCATGTAATTTGAATAAATTCATTGATAAGAGACCCAAATTCATCTTCGTATCTCGTTGTATAAAGTTGGACAACTTCTTGAATTGCCGACTTAACTCTGGTAATTGTATCAATCTCTTCAGTCTCATCAGGATCCTCTAGTAATGTGTTGTGGTACGCCAGATATTTGTGCAAGATACCCATCCCTACTTGAATATTATCCTCAAAAAATTCAGGAATATCCTGGCAGTTAAAATCATAATAGAGTTTGATTAGCACCAATAATACATCAAATAATATAGTCAATTGTGCTACATTATTTTGGTTGGTACTGATTTGTTCATCGACCGATTTCAACAGCTTCAAGAATGGTACTGAAAACTTATCGAGAACCAGCTTAATCTCCAAGAACAACTGATCAGATCTAAACAACGGTCTCCATCTTTTAAAGATAGAGTGAGCGACTGTTAGAACACCCTTATTTAAAACCATGTCTGTCTCTGATAATCTAGATACTAAGTCATCCAGAAAAGTCGGCCAGTTATTAGGGAAATCTGAGTCGGCAATAATTGAGATGGCCTCCCCAATTTGAACCTGTAGATTATTTGGTAGAGTGATCATTAATGGAACAATCTCCTTCTTGATCAACTCAACATTGGATGCAGGGAGTAAGTGGTTACCGTTCTCATCGACCCATTTTCTCTTCAAAAAGTTCTTAAAAAACAAAGCACCTGCTAGTCTTGTGAAAATTGGTAAGTTTGTGGAAGCAACAACATGCAGTAAAGTCAGCCCAAATCCATCCTGGTTCTCAAGTTCCTTCAATTGTCTTTCAGCGAGCTTGGCAGTGGCAGCAATAACTGATTCTGAGAGCAGACCTGATACAGTTTCTAAGTCAGACATTTTCACTTGGTATTAGACGTGTCTGATAAGCAAAAATAGCACTGCAAAATAACTCCTACGTGGTAATTGTCCAGATCAAATTCGGTTCAGCTTAAAGAAGTGATTATTCTAGGATTATTTCACCTTCAATTTTTTTCATGCTGGAAAAAAACTTCAAAATCACGTGAAACATCACGTGATGTATACAAAATTATATAAGTTGAATAAATGATGCAAATAATGGCCTCTATCTGAGGGAAAATGTAGTATATGCACTTCTAGCGGGCATTTGTGGAAAGTTTGTGTCGTTTGTAGTCGTCAAGCTCGGCGAGTAGAGACGAATGCCTCTTAAATGTGTGTCTTTACCGTTCTCATGGTTCGTTGGAAACACAAACCGTAAAAATTGACAATTTAGAAGATGAGCCTTGTTATTCTCTGTAAACTGGAGTCCAACCCATCCATTCATGGTGGTAATTGCGTACGTGCAGTATAGAATAGCATCTGAAGGACTGTGTCCTGCGTATAATTTGAACAAGTTTGGCGTGTAGGATTCATCTGTTAGGACCGAGAAGTATATTGCAATCAGAGAGATATCCATTCGCTTGCTAAAATATACATCGATTATATGGGGTTGGCCACCGTCACTTTGCCAGAAGGAGTCTGCATCATCATTCAGAACATTCTCTATTGGGTTACTGGCTTTATTTGAAGAGGCCTTCCATAGTGCCAAATGGCTTACGTTTAAAATCCCTGCTTTTCCCAACTTCTTCAATCCCTCTACATATGGTTGGTGGCTTCTTATAACATTTGCGTCTGGGTATGGATCGTTGTTGTGGAAACGGTTTATGTATACCTCACTTGTCTCCGCCTGAGGGGTTCTATCATTGAGAACCTTCAATCCATTTGGAGGTCGCACTACAGGTTTGATAGCATTAATAGGGGCTAAAATGTCCAAAATTTGCTGAGTCTCTGGCGCCTGCATTGTCGAGTTGCTGCTGGTTTTTATTGTTGTTATATATTTTCTTCACAAAATAAAATAGTGATGCCATACAAAAATAATGTCAGTATATACTTAACAGTGTCGCAAATACATATGAGTGTCTATACAGATGTGTTGTCTTTGAATGTATTGATCCAACCATCTTTAGCCAGTAGCTTTCTCGTTTCATTTATTATTTCATTTCTCTTGGAGAGACTCGATTTGTATTCAAGATACGAGGTATATTCACTTAATTTACCTCTATTTAGGTCCATATATAACTTCCATAATCCTGCTCGGCTGACTATCGATTCGCAGTTCTTTCGAAGAGGTCTGTTTCCCTTTGTATTAAACCCATTCTTGACCCCAATGAGTAGAGGTTGCTCTATATTATCGTCACTATCCATAAATAGCTTGATTGAACTCATGGCGCTTGGGTTCTCATCTTTCTGGTTCTTGTCATCCACAAATCTAGTGGAGCAGGTGATAATTTTAAACGGGTTTACCGTATATATAGATTCCTTGAGTCTCTCAGTAAAACACCTATCTAATGCATTACGATCCAATTCTTTCAACCCTGGAATGAGCATATAGTCTAAATACACAGGGCTCTTCATAAGATCCCACGTCAGGCTATTTAAAATTGAAGTTACTTGTCGTATGCATAGTTTATCTGAGCACGATTTGGATAAAGTTATTTTGGAATCATATCTACCAGGCTTAGTTCTAACCATTCCCTTTCTGTTGTAATTAATTCTTCCCCGTAGTACACTATGGTTATCCCGATTTACATACTGGAATGGATCATCATCCTTGATATCCAATCTATTCTCTACACTACTTAAGTCCTCTAGGGAATCCATACTTGAGTCACCACACGGCAGCTTTGAAATATAAAGAATCAATTTCCATTTCGACTTCCATGAGTATAATCCATTACTTGAGGTGCTCTCGATTAAATCAGACTCGAAATTGTTTTTGATCTTAGCAATATGTTTCAAGATTACAGCATTGAACCCACGTATTGCTAGTATCTCAGCATGACAATCATGCACCATTTTACCTTGACTTCTTTTTAAATCTACATTTGGGAGAGCTTTCACACCAGTAGACATAGATATTACCCTCAGCTCATTTGTAAATCTATTAACAGCTATGATACTCGCAAGAACTGTCCATTCTTTGATACCATTAGAACGTAATATAGGTTTACTTAATGGCTTTAACTTTGAATATTCATCAGCTACCAAGGCAACTATCTTCTCGATCAAATCCCTATCCATACAATTATTTTTGCTCAAGTCTAAAAAGTTCTGGAGGTGCTTCAAGAAGTAACAGAAATTTTTTTCATATTTTTTTATTTTATTACAACTAAAAAAGTTACCTATATCTATATTAACATAACAGTATATCTAAGTACATATTAAATATCCGTCCCCTGCATTCAAACGTCGATCTTGAAATCAAAATCAAAATCACCAATGACTTTCTCTAAACCGCCAAGACGTCTGAACTTTGCCAATAAATATTCCTTCTTCTTCAAAGCCTGAACAGCTTCATCTTCCTTTAATTGTTTTTGACGAGCTTCTTCCTTAGCCTTTTCATTCTCCTCTTGTTGAATTTCTTGGTAGTAAATCTTGGTTTTCGTCTTTAATCTACTGAAAGGGTCACTCTTAGAGTCAAAGGTATCAGGACGAACGTCCCCTTTCTTTAAATTACTGTAGTTCTTGGACTTATTCATATTGGATTTTCTGTTCTTAGAAGTCAATGCACCTAGTTTCTTAATACCAGATTGATCGTTTTCGTGATGCTTTTCATATACATTCATTCTCTTCTCAAAATTTCTCAATTGGGTGGAGTATTTAGCTACGTCTCTTTCGTTGTTAGTTTCACGAGCATATTGTAACTTCCCCTTCAAAACGGTTTTCTCTAAAACAGCATTAGTACCGGATAATTTCTTATTAAATAACATTCTGTTACGAACAATTTCATCAGTTAGTCTTTCCGTTAGTGGTTCGGAGACAAACTCAACCAGTTCCTTTGACTTATTCTTTAATGTGTATACTGCTGGTTTAGATATGTGAGAATTATCAAGGGCTCTAATGTATCTGTCAAATTCTTGCTGTGTTATTAGCCCATCACTGAAGAAATCCATTGGGAAAACTTTTCTGTCCTTACCTTGAGTAGCACCAAAGTATTGATTTGTGAAAAATTTGCCCATATTATATGGTTTAGGTTTTAAGAAAACTTGCTCGATCTTTACCATACGGTAATTAGTTTGTCCCGTACGTTTATCGACACCAACATTCACTCTACCATAGCAACCTTTAACAACATCGTTGAATCCTGGGTAAAAACAAAATTTGGCAACAAAAGAACGCCCTATTCTTAATTTGTTGAAGTCTGCTAGTTCTGATTCTCTGTTACTGTCTTCTTCAGCCCATTCAACTTTCTCTTCTTCGTCCTTATAAGTTGATTTTCTGCCGTATGGATTGTAACCTTCATCGTCATCTTCATCTTCCTTGTATTCATCATCCACATCTCTAAAATCTTCCTCCTCTTCCTCGTCATCGTATTCTTCAAAATCTTCATCTTCAGAACCATGATGTTTCTTCTTTTCCCTTTGTCTTTTTAATTGTGATAATTTCGATGCTTTCAAGTCAGAATGGCCCGTTGTATGAGAAGTTCTATTAGAAGAACGTGTCTTTTTGCTCTCTTCCAATCTATTTCTCTCTTCTTGTCTCTTTAAGCCTCTATTACGTTCTCTAAACAACTTTCTTTCCTGGTATTTACGCATGATCTGGGATCTTTCGAACAGCAAAGTTTCACGTTCCATTTCTGGAAGGGACTCCAAGTGGTCACGATCAGCTTCATCTTTATATTTGCCCTCCAATGGGAAAGGGTTCTCCTCAACAGTCTCATCAGCACTCTCATTATCACTTACACCCGTACCGATGGCTGCTGGATTATAATCATCCTCCTCGTCATCACTTGCTTCCTCGATTCTTCTCTTCTTGGAAAAAGCTTGGTCAGCTCGTTTAGAGGCCATGGTTAAAACTTCATCCTCCTCATCCTCATCGGCACCAGCTAAGGCTAATAAATCCTCATCAATATCAGACATCGTTAATTCAGAACAGTGATTTATGGTCTCCTTAAACAGCAAAAATAGCAATCCTCTTTTATTCTTCTCTCTTGTTGTTTTGTTCGATAATTCAATATCTGTGTTAGTTTCTCTGAAAAAAAAAAAACGTTTGTTACCCGAACTTTAACAATTATAAAGTATAATTAAGGTTGATATATTATATATATACTCAAAGTTGCAGCCCAAAAAATAATGTTAATTGGAAGTACTTCAAAAATATATATATAGTTATTTAGATATACACTTATTTCTTGGCACCGTACTTGTTAACAGCCTTACCATCTGGGATGGTGAAGAAAATGTATGGCTTACCGTCCTTTGGTAAGGCATCTAGTCTGTAATAACCCTTTCTTTCGAATTGGATGATGTCACCGACCTTCATGTCCTTGACGTTTAAGTCAGCGACAGCAGCAGTGTGGAATTCGGTTTCTGGGGTTAAGAAATCTTCAAAGTTTTCACCTTCTTCAATTCTGTCCTTAGCTAATAAATGGTCGAAGTCGACTAAATCAACTGGGACAACATCGGAGGTATCAGCTAACCAGGTTAATTTAAATTTGGTCTTCTTGAAGTCACCTTCTAAGTGCAACTTGGCATTTAAGGAACCGTCAGCGTTCTTACCAGTGACGATAGCGTTACCCCAGTCCATTAAGGTGAATTCTTCATTTTCAGTCAATAAGTCAGCATCTTCCTTGTCAATGATGATATCCTTGGCGTAGATGACCTTCTTTTCACCGACAGCTGGGTTCTTCTTGTGCTTTGGTTTCATTTCAATCTTTGGCTCTTGTGGAGCTTCGTCGCCTTCTAAGTGAATCTTGACTGGGTTAACCACAGCAGTATGTCTTGGCGCAATTGGGTCAATAACCTTCTTGTTGAAGGCCCAGATTAAGTTCCATTCTAAGTTAATGACATTTCTGGATGGACCTTGAGATAAGACAAAGTTTCTTAAACCTTCAACGGTCATACCTCTTCTTCTGACACCTCTGACGGTTGGGAATCTTGGGTCATCCCAATTTTCAACTAAACCCTTGTCACACATCCATTGTAACTTTCTCTTAGATAGTAAAGTTCTGACGAAGTTGATACGGGCAAAATCCCAGATGTGAACCTTTCTTAAGTGTAAGTTTTCTAACATCCAGTCGTATTGAGCGTTACGGTCTCTGTATTCTATGGTTCTTAAAGCATGAGTAACACCTTCGATGGAATCGACGATTGGGACACAGAAATCGTAAGTTGGGTAGATTTTCCAAGTAGTACCAGTTCTGTGATGTGGAGTTAGGTTACATCTGTAGATAACTGGATCTCTTAAGGTCTTGTTTAAGGCAGCGTAATCAATCTTAGCACGAACACAGTTCTTTAACCCTTCTTCAGTACCGTTCTTCATTTCTTCAGTGAAGATTCTTAAGTTCTCTTCAACAGAACGATCTCTTCTAGCAGAAGCAATACCATCCATACGTTCTTCTCTCATCTTCTCAGTTGGAGTATCGTCACAGTAAGCTTTACCTTCCTTGATCATGGTTACACATCTGTCATACATTTCTTGGAAGTAGTCAGAGGAGTAAGTGATTCTGTCACCCTTGATACCTAACAATTCCAAATCTTCTAAGATAGAGTCCTGGAACTCTTCCTTTTCCTTAGATGGGTTAGTGTCATCGAATCTGATAATTAACTTACCCTTGTAAGCTTGAGCAAAGTATTGGTTCAATAAAGCAGCCTTGGCATGACCAATATGTAAATATCCAGATGGTTCAGGTGGGAAACGGGTGACAACTTCACCGATCTTGGCATCTGGTAAATCGATTTCAAAGTTGGCCTTGTGAAGTTCCTTCTTCTTACCAGCAGAGGCGTTCTTCTTTAATTCTTGAAGAGCCTTCGTGACTGACTCGTGGACACCAGCAAATAATGGGTCCAATTCGAATAAAGTGTACCAACGAGAGACGTTGACATCGACCTTGTTCTTGATGATCGAACCAACCATACCGTTGGATCTTAGCGCACCCCAACAGGCAATATCGGCAGCAGAGTATCTCAAGCCACCTAGAATGAAAGTTCTCAAGTTTAATTGAGCATCTAACTTTTCTAAGGATTGAGAAAGCTTTTGAAAGTTCTTAATAACTAACTCTTCGTTAGCCATCTTGATCCAAGGAGCAACAGCTTCCTTAGAACCTTCAGCAAAAGCCTCTGGGAAAGCAGCAACAATAGCCTCGAAGGTTCCTTCGGTGGATCCATTGAAAGTGGAAGCAGCGTCCTTCTTACCATCGACAAAAGAGATGGTAATGGAGTCGCCCTTAATGTTGTTGACGATAGAAGCAGCAATTAAATCAGCGTAAGCAACCACAGGGGCCTTACCATTGATAATCAGAGTAGCAGACATATCAGATACAAATGATTTTTCTTGGAGAGTTAACCAAGAAATAAATGAAAGTGATTAGAAAAAGGTGAAGATAGGAAATTATATAATTTTCCGATTGAAAATTTTTTAATATAGATTTACTAGAATATACTGGAAAAAAACGAGAAATCTGAGATTGTAACAGAGTTGTTGAATGTATGCTGTTTATACAATGTAGGTAGTGTGTTTTATGATATATAGATTTATTTTAGTATTTATAGAGTTATTGTGGGACTTTGAAGGCTGGTTATAATAAACCCTAACTTTACACTTGTTCAATAAATGAAACCCTAAATTCGAAATGAAAATTTTGAATTATTTCAGTCTGTTTAGAGATGAGATGCACTTTATATAACTCGGTACCAAAAGGATATCAGCGATGGCTATAAGTGCAAATCTGTTTGTGAACCAGAAGGGGTTAACTATTGCTCTGAAGCAACCAAAAGAGATCGGTTTTTACTCCAGAACCCAGGCCGGTGAAACCCTACCACAAGATGATGTCTGTTTAAAGTATTATTATCTTCCAAACTCAGACCTTGATAGGCCGATTGAGTTGAGTGCTGGTCTTAAAAGATTCAAGAATAACGAAGCTACATTTAAGGATCCTCATTCCCTGCATGGTCTGTTACGTACACTTCAGGACCATGAAGCTCATAAGAAGAAGAAGATTAAGATGGATATTGTGACCACTAATGAAACTATAAGTAAATTGATTCTTGCAGCGTTCGATAACACTAATATTAATCCAATAAACATGAGATTAGTGGCATTTGATGGGCAACTGTTTATAAAAGAAAGTACGGACTCTAAGAAAACTCTAGGGCAAATTAGTGACCCTATTGATATCAATAAATATCACAATTATAAATTCAAATCATTGTCCACCTTGAATCAGCCCTTACAGTATGTTACCAGAGAAACTCTGGAGAAGAGAGGTAAAAAGATTGCCAACAACGGTGAACAATTTGTCAGTGTTGTAAGAACTGGTGTTGGCTCCTCTAAGTTGCTATTAGGGGCTAATATTGATTGTATATATGATTTTAAGGAAGAAGGTAGGGATAATTTACAGCATTATGGCTCATTGCATTGTATCCCAGTGATAAGTACTATTCCAGAGACACATAAATTTGAAAACGCTATTTTTAGGGTCTGGTTGAGATGTTTCCTTGTTGGTATTCCAACAATGGTCTTCGGTTTCAAGGATGAACATAACTTACTAAAGACAGTAGAGGATTATCCAACTAGTCAAATCCCGATCTTATTAAAGGAGAAGAATCCTGAAGTGGGTGCTAAGTGTTTGGACGCTATCAAATGGTATGGTCTTTTTACCGAATGGTTGTTAAAGATTATCCCAAGAGACGACTTAACTACAGTCAGACCATTTAAACTTACCTTAGCTGATAACCATTTGAAATTAGTCGAGATCGAACCATCCGATGAAGAATATGCTGAAATTGTAGAAGGTGATGCATTGCTAAGTACAGAATTCAGGAAATGGAGAAAATCCCTGAATTAAGAGACACAGATGAAGGCACTTCTCTCTGTGCTGTTACATAAACATATTTAAATGTGGATCAGAAGAAATGAAAAAGAATTTGAAAAGTAATTTACCACAATGAAGGTATGTTATCTTCCTTCACTTTTGTATAAATATATGTACTATAATTATTTATTATTAATCAATTTGCAATTGTCTATACACTAACAGTGTATCCATCTACTGCCATAGAAAAAGTAACTCTCTCGAGTCCCCTTTCCATTTTTGCCAATTGTCTTAATTCATCAAGTATTAATAATCTCGGGTCCCTTATTGTATTTGTCATTTTAACATGCGTGACGATTATCTTCAAATCACCCAACCCATCGGGCCTATTATACAAACCACTCAATGTTTGTAACTCCTTGACCAACAGGGGTGTCGAAAGATGACCAAACAACTTCTTCTTATTTGTGGCCATCGGATTTGAACATTCTATCAGGATCGCACCTAGATTTTCTAAAGGTACATTCGTGACCAAATATTGCCAAAATTCGAATAATAACCGTCTGTCATCAGTAGCGTCAGGATCCCTTTCTAGGTCACCACAGATGACAATAGATTTTCCAGTGTATCTATTACTTATAAGATATAATGCACTGGAGACGTTATATTCAGGATCTGACACCCTTGAACCATGGTACAACTGAAACGGTACAATATCCCATTCAGGGAACACATCGCATGTATGCGTCCTGCAGGATTCCAAAGTGTTAAATTTAAGTTTACCCATGGTTTCATAGGTCAACTGTGGCCAAATTATATCATTAAATATATGTGTTTTAAGCGCATTGACCGTGAATTCGAGTCCCAAGATGGTCTTCTCGGATGCCATGGTACTATCGTAAACTAAAGGTGAGTTCACCACCATTCCACTGATATGATCCACATGCGGATGGGTGATGTAGTATTCCTTGATATATTGATATGCAATGAGGGATTTGCCCGATGTTGAAGATTTAAGGTTCTGCAAACGAAGGGAAATGGACTCCGATAATCCCAGCTTAACTGAGTTTAACAATTTGAGGTCTATATACTTCTCTAGAGGTTCATAATCATTCTCGTAGAGACTTTCCACTGTCAGGTTATCTTTCTGCTTAGCCCTGAGTATTATCCTGGCAAGCTGACCCAGACCGACACCACCATCGATGCAAATGGAATCCAAAGTAGGATTATCGTGGGGTCTCAGAAGAAAGCATTGCGTTTTATTCTCACAGGGGCCTCCTGTACCTCCCAATATACTAATTTCAAAGCTTGGCATGCTCTTTATATGTTTTTATACCTTTCTATTACTTGTTAGATGTGCTAAATATCTTTGTGAAAATTCTTGTTAGGTAACAATACACTGTTTTTTCGATATTTAAAAACAAAGAATGCGTATTCTAATAGGTCACCAAACAAAGTCTACTTGTCTTCGAAGCAACGATGATCAGCCGGCTACTTTGTGTTCCTGTATTCGTCGCTAATAGCAATTTGTCGCTATTATTCTAAATTGTATTTCTTAAAGGATTCCGCCCCACAATTTATAAGATTTACGTAGTAAAAATATGAAAATGAGCATTCGATGGATTTTGTATCTATTGAGGAAAGATATGTGAGTATATTATGATATATATTTAATTAGTATCGCAAGTGTTAAACCGAGTGCTTATACCTTTTGGGTACCATAGCCACGGATATCCTTTGCGAATTCCCAGGACATGTTCTCGACCTGTAAGTTCTTCTTGAGAACGAGCCCTTGGTCATTGTCAATGATGGCCATGGAGAACTTTCTAGAGGAACGGGCATCTCTGTAGTATAAAACTTTCATGGACTCCAGCATTGTCTTCTCTGCGACCTCCAGAGTGGTCTTTTCAACGTCAGCTTCATCATCCACTACACGTCTTAATAGAGGAAGGGCTAAGTGAGCACCAAATCCAGTTGCCAATGTTGGCGATGAGTATGCTACACCCAATAAATTGACGTATCTAAGGAATGGCTTGCCCTTTTCGACACCAGCAACAATCAAAGCATTATATAGCGGGTTCATTTTGGATCTACGGGAATACATGACTTGGCCTAAATATTCAAAGACATAGCTAGGCTGTAAGGCCTCTGTTGAGTCAGCACAGGAATTGTCGTAATTATTTTCGGTCTCCATCTCTTCCAGAAGGGTCTCTATGTGTTGCATATCTGAGATATCACCGGAAACACCAACAACTGTGTTCTTACCAACAGGTATCAATCTCTCAACGTTTGTGAAACGCAATAAAGAGCCATAGGCACCTAGATTATCAGCGGCAATAATTACACCATTGTTGTATTTCATGGATATGACCGAAGTACCGGTGATTATTGGCTGTTGTGTGTTCATAGAAGGGTAGGAAGGCGCATTGGCAATCTTAGTATTGTATTGACCATAAGTCTCATCAGAGGGTCTACCCCAGCTAAATGGATCGTGATTCATGTTCTTTAGAGTTGTGGTTTTAAAATTGGCGTATAAATGAGAAGATCTACTCGATTAAATAGCGGCAGAGACTCAAACAGATTAGACTGATTCGATTGATTCGAGTTATTTCTCTTTAACTCAGTTAACTTTTCATACTTTTAGAGACTTTTTTTCCATTAAGGGTGGCAAAAATGAAAAAAATGGGCTGCAAGTGCGGGTAAGTTTGAAATTAAAACCATCAATACCAGGAAGAATTAGCCACTTTAAGCAGCCTGTGGCATTGTTGGCGGGTTAGAAGACTATGTGAACTACTGGAAACGTTTGAGAAAAGGTCTTTAATTGAGTGACTCTTACGTAACTGTTCGCAAAGTAGAGGATTAAAGCCCAATTTTGACAAAATTGTACCAGTTTCGTCTGTGTCACAGTCAATTGTGAAATTCTCTGGAGCATATTTGGAAGCATACAACGTTATCCAATAAACAATTTGGTTAATATTAGGACTGTTGTCTTTGAGATTTTGGATAAAATGTGACTCGAATCTGTCCATCGGAAGGAAAGTATGAATTTTCCAAAATATATCGGGGTCCACTTTCTCGTATATCTCAGGGTATTCGAATAAAAGGACGATCCTTTGGAAGTCATTCTGTAGAGTTGTTATTGTTTCCTGGTAGAACAGCTCCCCTTGCTCATTTAGTTGCTGGAATTTTTCGAGTTTTATTCTGACGATACAGGTGGTATAATTAATAATGAAATCACACGGTGACATTAGGTTTCTTTCAATTATATTAATATTTCCAGTAGATATCATATTTTGCATTATTTTATAGTTTTGACTGATTCGAGTTGAATTTAAGAGTATTGTTTTGGTTAAACCGTGAATATCATTTTCTGTCAGGCTCGGCTCCTCAAATGTTAATTCTACTGTCGTTTCTTGGTCAATCTCAGTAACATCATTGTGTATGGTACATTGGTCTTCATATATGCCACTTTTCAACATGTTTGTTATGGTACTGTTATCTGTACCATTGAGAGATCCCGACTGACGTTTTTGTTTCCGTTTCTTCTTGATAATTGATCTCAAATCATCGTCAATAAATGATCTCTTATGTGGAAGCAAAGAGGTATTTATTGTATAACTACGTTCAGTATAATCTGCTTCTTCTATTGCTTTGTTGGAAGTTTCATTTTTATAATAGTCTTTATCTTCCATTACGGTTTTATTTGAAGCAGTTTCATTCATCGCAAGTTTTAAATCCAGGAACCTCCTGGTTTGAGTATCGATAAGGTCTAAATTACTACAATACAACCTTTTAAAAATCAGTTCTTTCTTAAGAATGGCAAATATTTCCTGTTCGATTGTTTCTTGAGCAACAACCGAGCAAGAATTAGTATTTCCAATACAGCTAAGTGGTTTCCAATTCATTCCTTTTAACTGTTCTATATCTAATTTCCATTTTACCTTAGTTCTTGCTTTCTTAAACTTCTTTGAGATTTTCTTTCTCTCTATTTTGGTAGATTTATCAATAGGCAACTTATAGAAATCGTACTCATGGAACTGAGAATCAAATAATTTATCTTGAAACTTTGGAAATACCGACAACTCTATTGAGTTTTGGTGCATCGGAACATTCCAAGTAAATAGCACATGATTGTTTTTTCGTGATTTGGGAACATTTACATGTATGTTAATCAAATTAAGAAAATAAACACTAATCTTATTAATGTCTAATTTTTTGAATACTCTCACTTTGTCTTCCTTGGATTGAGGACTTTCGCATTCAGCTAAAGTTTCTTCAAGGATATTCTCGGTTGAAGTGGATATAAAATATGATTCAAAACGGTATATTGGTAATTTTGAAACTCTTTGGTTGGTGAAAGTTTGATCATCGAGAAGATAACTTTTTCGTAAATTCACCATGGTCCTCTCGTCGGTTTCTACCGCGATAAAGTTTAAAGTTGGAACTTCCTTCTTTTGTAACTCTTTGAAAGTATTCTTTCCATCTCTGTCAAGTAGCATTTTTTCTTTGAAATTTACCTGTGTATATAAATCTTTAGGTGCAGTTTCAAATTCTATTTTATTGAGTTCGATTATATTTTTTTGATAAGATGGTCGAGCTTTTGAATAGTTTAGAAGCATTTCTATCTTATAATTTTGAACGTGTTTCTTCGAAGCATTATTTATAAAATATTGTTTAAACTGTTCGTCATCTTTTTTACTCTTCAACACACTTCTAAGGAGTTTTTGTCCTCTCCGGTCAAGGATTAAATGATCCTTCAACATGTTCTTAAAACTTTTGCCGCCCAACATATCAATGGAGATATCTAAACTACAAGTGTCCCAATATTCAAAATACATTATAAAAACAAATGTATACGTTTGGGTGGTTATTTAACTTTATTGACCTTATTAATTTCTATTTGAACTGTTCTTTTGAGGTATAATAGACAATAAAACAAATTAAATTTTGTTTACATTATTTTTTTCTTAACTAATTGATTTTGAGAAATTTAAGACCGAATAAAATTAATAAAAAAAATTAAATTTATAGAATATTAACAAATAAAATTTCAGATATGTACAGTATTATATCTAATTATAATCGTATATATCACAAGAGTCTTACTACTAATAACCAAGAACTACATTTTTTTTTATCATCTTTTACTCTAATTATCCGCATATTCGTTTGCGCCATCTACTTCCATCTCTTCATCATCCGAAACTATCTCTAACAGTTCATTCGAATCTGCATTTGAATTAGAATTATCTTTTCCAGAATCTTCTCCTTTATTGTCTTCTCCCTCTTCCTCATCATCTAGATTCATAATCACCACCTCACCAGGAATAGTTGTCACAGAAAAGGCATCATCCACTATTAAAGGATCATTCTCATTATTCGAAAAGGGCTTAATGTTTTTAAGTGTTGCCGTACTTTCTGTTAATTCAACCAAAGAATTGAAGCGTGAAACAAATCTTGGTCTAACCTGTATATTACCTTCTAAACACGTAGGTATATTCGCTTCATTATTCTTCTCTGATCGTTCCTTAAGTATCCTAAATATTGTTTGAATGTCATTAAATGTTACTTGATTATTATAGACATTGTCCTCACACAAAGTCACATCCAATGCAGGAAATTCCAACATAAGCTCCTTGGATCCAAACGTAATTCTATTGTAAAAGGTCTCTAAATAGCTACGAAGCATCGCCATAAAGTCTGTAGTAGATACATTCACAATGTCCAAATTTTGGGTTATTATGGGGCACTTTTTATTGTTGTCCTCTTCCTTCTCACTATTATCAGCATTCTTGCAGTCAAACAACAAAAACGTATCCTCTCCATGGTGTATCAATACTTTCTCGGGGGTCTGTCTCAGCAGTGACTTAGCTGCCTCCCGGATACTCTCCTCTGAAACCACGTTTGTGTCTGTTATCCCTACATCCTCATGATCAAACTCCTCTATTCTACCCTCTTCATCGTTACTCTCGTACTCCAAAAGATCCTCTCCACTACCATCACTCAAAGTAACACGCACGTCATCTAATTGAACTTCATGGGTCGACATTGCTCTTTTGCTTTGCTTGTTTCACTATTCCCTTATTTATTATATATTATTTGTTTAGTATTAATTGTTTTCCTATAACGCGAAGGAAATAATTTAAGCTAATAATTTATTGCCACTCTGAAGAAACGACTGATCGAGAAAGAAGACCTTAGCTGCAAACTGGAAGGCCTGATACTTTTTGGAGGATACGCTGTCTATTTTTTTAAAAAAAGGATTGGAAGTTCAAAGGATTTAATAAAGGTGGCTTATCTTGCAATGAACAATATCTTCGATTCGCTCGGCGGCTTAGAGAGTGGATATCGCAGAGAGCCCCTAACCTCAAATGGTAACTATAATTAACAGAATACCCCTATAAAACTCTTTAAATGATACCTAAGAAGAATAATTAACTGACATTCTTTTATTATTATAACCGCAGATCCGAATCAGAATAATACTGGTAATGCCAATTGGTTCTCTAAGAACAATTTAAATAAGAAAAGCAGGTTCAAAATTAATTTGAGACCTAATCCCCTTTTGGATGATGACAATGATGATAGCATATATGGAAGCTCCTTTAAGCATTTTTCTATAGACACTGATGATACTCAGATCAGTCATGAGAATTGTGGGGCTATTCAACAAGATGAATCTTTTGAGATTCCTCAAAAGAAGAGGAAGAAAATTTCAATTAGGAACAAACAAGCAGTGAAACAACAAAACCAGAAGATTGTTAATGGTTTGATACCTGTTAATACATTACCAGATCGGTTTCGATCGCCGTTTAAATTTACAAATTTTAATAAAATGCAATCGGAGGCATTTAATGATATCTACCTTGGCGAAGAAAATTGTGTAATATCCTCACCTACAGGTTCAGGGAAGACTGTATTATTTGAATTAGCAATTCTTAATTTACTCAAAAGAGCAAATATGAATGTCGGAAATACAAAGATTTTGTATATTGCCCCAACAAAATCTCTCTGCTCAGAAATTGAAAACAGATGGAGTCCCAGTTTCCTTGACTTATCAGTGGGAATATTAACCAGTGACACTTCTTATATCGATGACGAAAGAGTGAAAAGATCAAATATAATTATAACAACTCCAGAAAAATGGGATTTACTAACTAGAAAATGGAAGGACTACAGTCGTTTGTTTGAATTGATTAAACTCATCTTAGTAGATGAAGTCCATATCTTAGGGGAAAGACGCGGTGCTACTTTAGAAGTGGTTCTCACAAGAATGAATACATTGTGCAAGGATATTAGAATTGTGACAGCTAGTGCCACTGTTCCAAACATAGAAGATATATCTTTTTGGCTTAGATCAAATAAAGAGGGATTCAATAATTCAGCAGCAAAAATTTTAACATTTGACGATTCCTATAGACAAGTCAGTTTGGAGACTCATGTGATTGGATGTTCTTTCTATAACAAGAATGATTTTCAAAAAGAATTTGTGTATAATACAAAACTCACTGAAATCATTGACTGTTACGGTAAAAATCGTCCAGTTTTAATATTTTGTGCGACAAGAAATTCAACTGTGTCTACCGCCAAGTACTTAAATGATAAAGTGAATTTACGTGATCTTAAACCCATAAATGTACAAGTGGAAGACAACAATTTGTCTAAATATTTAAAAAATGGTATTGCGTTTCACAACGCTGGATTATCACAGTCAGATCGTCTGAATGTAGAAAAATTATTTATCAATGGTTCAATAAAGATATTATGTTCAACTTCTACACTTGCAATGGGCGTGAACTTACCTGCTTACTTGGTAATCGTTAAAGGAACTCAAATGTGGAGTGGAATAGAAAGTATAGAATACTCAAATTTGGATATCTTACAAATGATTGGAAGAGCGGGCCGTCCCAATTTCGAAACAGAGGGATGCTCTGTTATCTTGACAGATTCTACAAATAAAGCTAAATTTGAAAGTTTAGTTTGTAACTCCAATATTTTGGAAAGCAGCTTACACCTAGATTTAGTAGAACATATTTGTTCAGAAATATCTTTAAGAACGATAACATCGACAGAGACTGCCATTAAATGGTTACACAACACGTATTTTTATGTTCGATTTCGGAAAAGGCCTTCCTATTATGTCCAGTTGAATAAATTCTTGAGTTCCGACGCAGATCTTGATTCACAACTTGCCAAGTTTTGTCAAACAGTTTTAGAGAAACTTCAGTTGAACAATTTGATAACAATATCTTCTGATATGATTGAATGCACTCCATATGGATATGCCATGGTGAGGCATTATATCCTATATGAATCTATGAAAAACTTTATTCAGTCACAAAGATATCTTAAACTGCAAGATATCTTAGATTTACTGGTTAAATCACACGAATTCAAAGACTTCAGAGTGAGACAAAATGAAAAGAGATTATATAAAGAGATTAACTTATCTCCACTAATAAATTTTCCATTTTTAACTCCCCAAAAACAAAGTCAAATTATCGACAAACCTTCCCAAAAGGTATCATTATTAATTCAGTACGAGTTAGGTGGATTGGAATTTCCTTCGTACATCGAAGCTCGAAAACTATATTCAACTTTATCACAAGATAAAAGACGGGCACTCAGACATTGCCATCGTATACTAAAATGCATGATCGATTGTTTTATAGAAAGAAAGGATGGAATATCATTAACAAACACATTATTTCTTCTACGGTCAGTCAATGGACCTTGCTGGGAAGAAACGTCAATGACTTTACGCCAGTTAAAATCCATTGGTCTAGTATCTGTTCGAAAATTAATTAGAAATGGAATTTCTAATTTACATGAAATAGCCAATTTATCTATGCAATCATTAGAACATTATCTGGGCTTAAAGATTGGTGATGGAAGTAAGATATTAAACGACGTGAAGTCATTACCCAATCTGCACATTAGAACAAAACTAGAGAACCAGAGGATTTTTAACAATAAAGTGAACATTTCATTCAAAATTGAAGTTAGTGCTGAGTCTGCTTCTTCAAGTTGGCATGGACGTCGATTGTCATTGGATATAGTAATATATAAGCTTACAGGATCTCTGATAGATTTCAGAAGAATTCAACTGTATCAGTTGAAAACACCTAGAACCTTCAGGATTTCTACTACGATTGAATCGATAAAGGATGATATTAGTTTTTCAATCCATTGCCAAGAAATCGCTGGATTAGGCAAGAATGTTCTATTTTCTATTAAGGACCTCCCCACTGAATATCAAAAAACACTACAAAGAGAGGAAAAACATCCTGTACTTCAGAGATGCTTTTTCTCAGATGACGAAAGTAACGATGAAATTGACAAAATAGCAACTCTGAGTAGCTCTGATGACAGTTGGATTGACCGTCTTCAAGAAGGAAACAAATTGCAAAATAATAATAGGATAAAAGATACCAGCATTCCAAAAGTTGAAACTGATAGCAACCAGGTATTAATAAGGAATACATTAGCGAATGGAAATTTTAAATGCAACCACCCTTGCAGAGATAAGAGTAAATGTAGACATCTTTGTTGCAGAGAGGGTATACCTAAAAATTTGCTAAGGGCACGAAGGTCCGAGACTAATCATATCAAGAATGGGCATATTAAATTGAATAAGCCTACTACTTCACAAGTACCAAATCAGTTCAGCTACAAAGCACCGACAAGAAGATCGGATTCTGAACATAGTGTAGCAGAACGCTGTGAAGAAATTGAATCCATTGAAAAAACATCGAACAACATCTGGTCAGCAACTCATGGGGATATTGAAGAAAACAAAACTAATAGGCCCATTAATAAAATCAAATATACCTACATAACATCCAGTCCCCAGCATGCCGTTAATCTGACCACCATTGAGCAAGATCATGCCTCACAAATCGCTCAAGTTGAGTTCAAAGATTCTTCTGAAATTGCCTCTGAAGGTAGTGATTCACAGGATCTCCTCTTTCTGGGTTCTGACGTTGATCTCAGCTAAATAACTACTGTAATTCCACCATAGGCTGCATAGATATTGACAGCTTCTTGGCTGTATTGCTTGAGTGTGTAGTTGCTTAAACGATCTTTTTCGTTGCTTCGCCAATCGGAGACTGAATACCGAACCATCAGAGCGATCAGAAAATAAATGTTTGGGAAGGGACAAAACCTAATTAGATAAGATTTTGACAGCCAGTGAACAGTTTTAAGAACAACCAACCATCATTCATACTTCCAATTCTTTACAAGAAATTAGCAAATGTCTGAAATATCAGAAAATGATACAGAGACGCAAGTCGTATCCAGAAATCTTGTTGGGATAGTGGATATCGGTTCTAACGGCGTGAGATTCAGTATCTCTTCGAAAGCTTCACACCATGCTAGAATTATGCCTTGCGTGTTTAAGGACAGAGTCGGTATATCATTAATTGATGTTCAGTACGACAAACAGAGCTTAGAAAAGATTCCAATTCCGAATGATATTATTAAAGAGATTTGCTCTGCAATGAAGAGGTTTAAATTGATCTGCGAGGATTTCGGTGTCTCTGATACCAGTGTGAGAGTAATAGCCACCGAGGCAACAAGGGAAGCATTAAATGCTCAAGAATTTATAGATGCAATCTTTATGAATACAGGCTGGCAAGTTGAATTATTGTCAAAGAGCCAGGAGAGTCTGATGGGGATGTATGGTGTTGTTTCTTCTTTCCATACAGTTAGTGGGTTATTAATGGACCTTTGTGGGGATAATATGCAGATATCCTGGATTAAATGTGAGAATGGAGAGATCTTGCATTCTTCTACTCCAGTGTGCTTACCGTACGGTGCGAGCTCTCTAACAAGAAGACTGAAGAGAGAAGATAAGAAAGATCTATTTTTTGAAATAAAGAATAATTGTAAAGATATAATGGATAAGATTGCCGTTCCTGAGGAACTTATTAAGGAAGCTGAGGAACAAGGCGGATTTGATCTTTGGACTCGTGGTGGCGGCTTGAGAGGTATGGCTCATTTGCTACTATCACAATCGAAAGAATACCCCATACAAACCATTATTAATGGTTTAGCATACTCGCATGATGAATTTTCATTAATGTGTGATTATTTATTACTGAAAAATAGATTACCTGGTAATGGCAATACAAAGATATTTAAATTATCTGAAAAACGTGCACAACAATTACCGACAGTTGCTTTGCTAATGTCAACATTATTGGAGACTTTACCAAAAATTAAGACTGTGCATTTCACTGAAGGTGGTATCAGGGAAGGTACACTTTACTCAATTTTCCCACCTGAAATAAGAGCTCAAGATCCCCTAGTAATAGCGTCAAGACCATATGCTCCCCTTTTAGCTGATAAATACCTATCACTTTTAAAAACTGCATTACCCGTGGAAGATATCCCTGCAGTTGTCAGGGAAAGAATAGCACCTGCATTGTGTAACTTAGCATTTGTCCACGCTTCATATCCGAAGGAATTACAACCAACAGCGGCTTTACACGTAGCAACAAGGGGTATAATAGCTGGATGTCATGGTTTATCACATAGAATCAGGGCATTGATTGGGATAGCACTTTGCAATAGGTGGGGTGGTAATATTCCAGAGACAGAAGAGAAATATATGCAAGGATTTGAAGATATTGTATTACGCGAGGGTATAAAATTAGAGGCAAAGAGAATAGTCTGGTGGACTAAATATATCGGCACAATAATGTATGTCATATGTGGCGTACACCCTGGTGGAAACATAAGAGACGATGTATTTGATTTCCAGATTATAAATCATGACAAAGAATTACCACTTGTCGAGGGTTTAGAAATTAAAGAAACTAATGAGCCAAATAGTAAAATTAACACGTTACGCAGAGTTCGCGATCGTGAGTTTGAAGTTATAGTTCGCATAAGTAAAGATGACCTTAAGACAAGTGCCAGTGTGCGCGCCAGAATTATAACGCTACAGAAGAAAGTTAGAAAATTATCAAGAGGTAGCTATGAAAAGGTTAAGATTGGCGTTGCTTTTTATGAGGATGTCGATAATGAATGATGATATACATATACATAAATCTATATAGATAAAAATAGGTAGTTCGTTAAAAATAGGAGGTTTAGGATTTCATTGCAATTCATAATGGCATTAAAGTATAGAAAGAAAACTATATAGAGTGATTAACTAAACAAAGATAAAACTGCTTAAGCACCAATAACACCAACTGATAAGCCCTTGGACAATCTATCCTTGGCTAAAGCAGCAATAACGGCAGCACCGGCACCGGAACCATCTTCAGCAGGCTTCAAAGTAATTGGGTAAGAAGAAGCTGGACCGTATGGCCAGTCGTAAATGTCTCTTAAGGCTTGAGCAGCTCTTTCCTTGAAACCTGGGTATCTGTTAAAGACAGAACCATCAGCAGCAATACTACCAGACTCATAACCTCTCTTCTTACAAATACCAGCAATACCACAGACACCTAATCTGGCAGCTCTGGTACCAATAACTTCACATAATCTTCTGATTAATTTTCTTTCTGGACAGGTAGTTGTTAGACCTAACTCGCTCTTTAAAATTTCGTCAGTATCTTCCAAGTTTTCAAATGGATCATCTTCAATTCTGGATGGGTAAGAGGTATCCATGATGTATGGCTTTTCTAACTTGCTTAAGTCTTGACCCTTTAAGAGCAAACCTTGCTTGTGTAAGTCTAATAATGCTAAACGTAATAATTCACCTAAATAATAACCAGCAGACATCTTTTCAAAAGTTTGTTGACCTGGTCTTGGAGATTGCTCATCAATCATAACATCGTACTTGTTTCTTGGTAAGACGATATGTTCGTTATCAAAGGAACCATATTCACAGTTGATAGCCATCAAAGAGGTTGGTGGAATATCTTCTGGTAATCTACCTTGTAACTTACCGACATCCTTACAGACTTCGTAGTAAGCACCGTTAACACCAGTACCGAAGATGACACCCATCTTACATTCAGCGTCAGTGTATAGGGAAGCGACTAAAGTACCAGTGGTATCGTTAATCAAAGCGACAACATCGATTGGAATATTTCTCTTGGCGATTTGTTCCTTTAGTAATGGAACGACATCGTGACCTTCGACATTTGGAATGTCGAAACCCTTGGTCCATCTTTGCAAGATACCTTCGTTAATCTTGTCTTGAGAAGCAGGGAAGGAGAAGGTAAAACCTAATGGCAATAAGCCAGTACAACCACTTGGAAATTGGTCCTTAACGAAAGCATCTAAACAATCAGCAATGAAGCTAAATAGGTCGTCTCTGTTTTGAGTGGTTCTCATGGTATCTGGTAATTTATACTTGGATTGGGTAGTCTTGAAAGTACGGTCACCACAAAGAGTGATTAAAACGACTCTTAAGTTGGTACCACCTAAATCGATGGCTAAGTAGTCACCAGATTCCTTACCAGTTGGAGCCTGCATGACCCAACCTGGAATCATTGGAATGTTACCACCTTCCTTGGATAAACCCTTGTCCAATTCAAAGACGAATTTGTCAGTGATCTTTTGTAAAGTTTCAGCAGAGACTTCAAATTCCTTTTCTAAAATGTGAATTTGTTCTAATAATTCTGGGGAGACATCAGTCATAGTACCCTTTCTTGCAGGTGGTTTCTTTGGACCTAAATGAACCATTTTTGTATTAATGTAGGAGGTGTAGTTGGGTTAAGCTAGTAAATAGTTAACGTTAGATAAACTAAGTTGCTGTGGTGGTTATTAGAAATAAAAAATAACAAAATAGAGAAATAATTACAAATGAAGAGATTTACATCAAGATATCACGGAAACCATTGCCCTTTATATAGCATTCGCCTGTCAAAGTAAACCAAATTATACCCTTATTTGCCAAAACAGCAATTAGGGACCGGCTCTAAAAAAAAACAGACCAGATAAACAACAGGCATTAAGAAAGTAGTGTACGACATCAGTGATTCCATATTCACATTCGGTTTCTTTGTGACACCATCCGACGCCGTATAGATTAACCAAGCCCAAACTAGATATGTTGTAGGTCCCTGCGTGGTTTTTTCTTACGTGTCAGTATAAATAATCCTAGTGGGGTCAGTTGGACTTATGAGGCGAACCTTACTAGAACGTTTATTTGGGAACAATAGACTAAACCCCAGTTTACAGGAAGGTGTGGAACGACCCCCTTTAAATGTTTACTACGATCTACATTGTTTGTTAGAGTCAACGTGTTAACTTAGAGCGGTGTCATATAGGTGCCGGAACTAAATGGCGTGATTTTGGTCAACTTTTTTTGGAAATGGCTCATTGTTCAAAAAATTCTGTAGTCTGAAATTGGCAACGTTAGTATTATATATGCCCAGTTGCGTGATATACTTTTCGAATCTCTCTCGAAATGACGTCTTGGTAATGTATTGTAAGTAGGATCAACTTCCTTGAACTAAGGTATGTCTTGACAACATCTATCACTACAAGTTTTGCTTGTTAAGTTAAATCAGCTCACATTTATTACCCCCCACACGAATAAAACACAATTAATTTAATGGAATTCACACCCCAGACCAATATATTTTATAATAGTGACTGGTTTTGTTTGGTTGCAGTTCCCCCCGGATAAATAGAAAAGATAATAGATTTAGTTCATTACCTGATTGATATGATAATAGACCCCTCCTCCGTCCAAATGAGGGTCTCTGGTGATGTCTTACCTTTACACGGGATACTTGGCAATAAAAGCTTGAGTGATTTTACGTGTATTGAAAACTTGGCGTTTTCAAGCATATGATTTATTTGATAAAACGTGGCTGGTTTACAATTCTCTAGTCTTATACTTTCGACAAGATATAGTTAATTTATCATACTTCAAGAGTTATATTTAATTAAATCATGTAAAATTACAAAGATGCAACCTGAAGAGTATTCAACAATTTGTTCTTGGTCTTTTTTTGAGTAAGACAACTCAAATTTTTAATTCAAACCATATCCCAGAAGGAAACTAGTAATTTATTACAGAATCTTGAATTGTATTTTACTTTACCTCTTCATCAAAACTTAATCTGAAAATACTCTTTGTTTTACCCATTCTAACCCACTCACACAATTCTAATACATAACATAAAGCCATCTGAATATTTAAGCATAATCATCTTATAATGTTTAAAACGCACAAACATACATGTGTAGATACAAAGTTTAAAAAAAAAAACACCCAATAAAGGGCAAGTATTAGATCATTATATGATCCTTATTAGAGCTAGTCCCATACACATAAATAAACCCAAATTTGACCAATGTAGTTGGTATGAACCCATGATACTGATCGTAATGTTCTATCAGATCGATGACTGAGTCAAATTCTGGTAATATTTTACATGAGTACTCTTTGCAACGCCTATTACTCCAATCTGGAGTTTCTGGATTATTTATCACAATGGAGGAATTATCATCATCAAATCCAAGGTCGTTGTGTTTGAATAAATCTTGATCTGAGAGTAAATTACTATTGATATTATTAGTTTGTTCATATGTCTCGATGATAGCCATGTCGCATGGGTCATGTAATACATTTTCAATGAATGATGATGGTGGGGTATTATGTGAAATTGTACTACTCACTTCACTTAATGGTGAGGGTAAGCCAGGTACTTGCGATTGTTTATTTGATATTGTTCCAGTGAGATGGTCGTGATTATGATAATGGTGTTGTTGTTTCGTAGGTGGTTCAGCTGATGTAGCAAACTTCCAAACATCTTTATCGTCACTGATTTCCTCCTTAAGTCTACTACTGATGTGATTCTCTAAAAGATGATTGATTAAATCATCATCGGGTCCCAGTATGGCTTCACAATCATCATAGGGACATTTAATTATATCCAAAGTCTGTTTCGATTCAGTAGATTTCGATTCAGTGGACTGTGTGATGGTGGTATGTATTTGAGGTGCACTCGACAAGGAAGGAATACTCTTGCTGGAGTTCTCTGACTTTATGGAAAGCATACTCATATCTTGGATTGGTGGAATAAAAGAATCTGAAGCACCGGTTAAGTTAATCTGTTTGGTAGACGAAGATTGCAAAGTCATAACCTTAGAAGCTACTTGTTCAGCAATTTGATTGTTCTGTTTTGCATTTAATTCAGCCTTCAATAATCTTTTCTTCCTTCTCTCATGAGTTGCCAAATGTCTCTTTAATTGTTGATTGGTAACGAATCTTTTGTCACAAAGTATACATTTTCTTGGTTTGACCTGAGCGTGAGTCCATTGATGCACTCTTAAATGACAGGGTCTCATGAACTTCTTGCCACAGTTTGGTTCGTTGCATGTATATGGTCTTTCATTCGTATGTGACCAACGATGTTGTTGAAGGAGGCAGGGTCTGTCATACTGTTTGCCACAGCCCTCAATCTGACATGTATATTTCTTTTGTGTCATTGGGTTACTTACTGGATTGTGTCTGAGTCTGTGATGGTAATTAGTTATTATTCTATTTGATGATTATGTAGAGTTTGTTATAAGAGGAAGATTGCAAGAGAGTGAACTGCAAGCGACAAAGTTCAGATTCAAGGCCAGAGCAAGAGACAGGCTGACACTTGTGAAGGTTCAGAGATTGGCATATTTGGGCCTGTTGAGTCCAATGGATATCTTCGTGTAGAATATTGATGGAATAATAACAAGAGATAGAATAGGGGCTTTAGTGATTCTCGCCGCGGCGTTAAGCGGCGTTATGCATATTTCTGCAGATAACGCATCCCGAACAATAAATTTGTGACGATTTTGAGTCTTTAGAAGTAAAAATAACAATTAGATATCCCGAAAGAAGGGGGGGGGGGGGGATCTTGGAGAGGTCTGATACTGTTCATTGGTAGCATCACTTATTTAGAGATGCGGTTTTCCATTGTATGTGAAGAGGTATTGGAATTGGTTGGGCGAGAGTTGCAATTCTCGGTAATTACAAAGACACACTCAACTATACAGAGTGTTTTATGACCGGTATTAGATTCTGTGTAGACTGTCTGGTATTTAATTCTTTAGCGAAGTTGCGGTAAAACATGCCCTTTGCGTTGTTTTAGATCCATTCAAACACTACCGTGAGCAACCATTCCGAATATAATTGGATAGAGGTGGCTCTTAGAATCTTATTAAACCAACGGAACTTCTTCCATCAGCCTTATTACGGACTCTATTGTACCAACTAGTCCTGCGTCTTTTGGGCTCTTTTTGCTTGTGTGCAAACTAATCTTGAAGTAGTCTGTAACGCATCACACACGGTTGGGATTGCTTCTCAAGAACAGTCAACTAATTTGCAACTCCATTTTCTCTGTAAAATGCAGGAACGATGACAGACCAAACATATTTTAGAATAATTGTTGTATTATCCGTCATATTTAAAACCAATGTTTGATCGGTTATATATAAATATATAAGATAAATAAAAGGTGGAAATAGTTTTGAAGATACCAAGGATAATCTTCTGGTTTTTATATCTAAATCATTCCACATTCTTATGCCCCTTATTATTAAGCATAAAATATATGTTTATTTTTCCTAAGAATTTAGTAGGTATATTCCTAATAATTCTGACAAATAACTAATGAGAGAGAACAATTCTTGATAGAACTCGAGAATTCTCTCTATGACGGAAATGGACATGAAACAACGATTACAACATGAAACAAAGGTTACAACATGAAACAA
>JAJMCG010000040.1:0-71291 GCA_030572895.1 Jamesozyma jinghongensis
AAAACAATTGGAATAAAAACTCGAGGCATTAACAAGAAACTCAGGAGGATTAAAAGGGTAGCATCCCTGAAAAGAGGAAATATTGACTCTTTATATGTGCTCCAACTGTTTTCACTAAATATCCTGCAAAACCTGGTTCCAAATTCTCGGACAAGAAATAATAAATCAATTCATCTCTCGCTTCGTACAATGATTACCTATAGATGAAGATTCATTTTCATAAGATGCCTGCTAGAGATTCAACTGGAGTAAAAACAACACCTAGAAAGAGATCCGTAGTTATATGCCTGATAATACATGAATTACTTGCTATTGTGATTATTTTTAAGTGCAAGCTTTGAATAAACCTTTAAATGATTTTTCTGCAAGTTTAATGTGGGTCCAACCATTTCGATGAGCAGTAGTATGGGTGAAATCAGAGACGCTAAGTTTCCAGAATAATATTGTTGAAAATGTATCTGGAATGATATATAGGTAATGGAATGCTAATAAGCTTTGTATTTCCCGAAATAGGTCACATATATGTCAATTGAAAACTTGAAGTTCTGCCATACACTGGGTTTTTTAGCAACTGGGGAAGAAAACCGTGATGTAAAAAACAACACAACATCTAAAAATAATTTACATCAGACAGAAGCTATTTGGTTTCCGAAACAAATCAGAAACAAGATAGAACCAAGCGACAATTTTTTCTTTCGTCTCGGAAAAACTTCAACCAGCAAAACATTCTGCATAGATGAAACGAAAAAGATACTGGATTTGGAAATAAACTTTTCTGCAGGACTATATTTGGGATTGAAACTACGGAGTTAATTTATCTTTTTGTCGGGTAGAACCATAAGAAACTAATATTTGAGCGATGGGCTTGCTAGATTAGGCAATCCTGAACTTATCAGGGCTTCTCTCTTTTTTTTTTGGATCGTTTTATGAAACATGTGGTGCTGTTGTTTCTTTTTCTGCACTTGATTATCTGTTTGAGTGCGGGTAAATCGAAGAGGACAAGTGTTCTCAAATATTATTGATTTTCAAGGTACTCATCATTGAATCTTTCATAAGAGTTTATATTAATGATAATTTGGATGCAGTAAGGGTTTCACTAGTAAAAAAAACAACAACAAAATGACAACAAAGACTTGCAAATACACAAATAAAGTGTAAGAACTTGATATTGCAAATAAAGTTATTCTAATTAATCATAAATAAACATACAAACAGGGTTTATACTCCTGTGACATCCTCTACTGACTCGACTCTACATAATAATAGCTTCAGATGGAACGTTAGCGGAGATACTCTTGTGAGGTAAGACCTTACCACCGTTAATGTAAACTTCATCCTTAACTTCAACGTCATCACCTAAGACGGTGCAACCTTCTAATCTACACCACTTACCGACAGTAGAGTTCCAACCAATGATGGATGACTTGACTAAAGAGTGAGCCTTAATTGTGGAGTTAGCTAGGACAACGGATCTCTCTAGACGGACACCATCTTCGATGACAACATTTGGACCGATAGTAACATCTGGACCAATCTTAGCAGATGGGGAAATCTTTGCAGTGGAGTCAATCATGGCATTACCGACAACGTAGTCAGCCTTAGTTAAATTTTGTGGGTTCTTCTTAGCTTGAGAGGCTAAGTATAGTACGGTACCTGATAAGAAATCCTTTGGTTGACCGACATCCATCCAGAAACCTTCTAAATCGAATGAGTAAAGAGATTTTTGTTCAACTAAGATTGGGAAAGTTTCCTTTTCAATGGAGGTTGGCTTCATTTCAATTAAATCGATAACTTCTGGGTTTAAGATATATAAACCGGCATTAATTCTGTTACCAACGAATTCAACTGGTTTTTCAACGAATCTATCGATTAAATTTGGTTTAGCGATATCATGAACGATAACACCATATTTAGAAGGTTCATCAACCTTTGTAGCAACGATGGTACCCATACCACCATGAGCTTCATGGAAAGCAGCTAATTCCTTGAATGGGTATTCACAGATGACGTCAGAGTTTAAGACAAAGAATGGAGATTTGTCCTTCTTTAAGATATCTTCAGCTAATTTTAGAGGACCAGCGGTACCTAATGGTTCAGTTTCGACAGAGAAAGTGATAGAGACACCATATTCCTTTTCATATTTTTGTAAAGTTTCAACCATAACTTCAGGTCTATAGTTAACAGCTAAGACGATATCAGTGACACCAGCATTAGCTAGAGCTTCGATTTGATGTAAAATCATTGGTCTGTTACCAAATTCGACTAATGGCTTTGGAACAGTTAAAGTTAATGGTCTTAATCTTGTACCGTAACCACCTACTAAAATTAAACCTTTCATTGTGTATGTATTTTTGTTATTATATGTATATGAAGCGAGGGTAGGGTTAGTTTGATAAACTAATTGATTGTCAAAGAGGTATGATCTAAAATGAAAGATATAAATAGAGATATATGTAAGAAAGAAAAGATTTATCAAATTGAAGGAAAGTGTCTCTGTTTATATAAGACGAAAGCGGTTTCCAAAGATAGATTGACAAGTGACTGAGGAGTGGGGGGGGGGAGGACAAATTCTCAAGAGAAAAGAACACGATCATACAACGCAAAAATAAACACAAGAAAAAAAAAAATAAAAATAAAAAAAAATTTGCAGCCTGGAGAAGCGAAACAAAAGCAACGCGAAAGTGTATTAAATAAACAAGAAAGGAATGAACGAAGAAAAACGTGCAGTAAAGATAAGGATATACATCAAACATATCACAGGTATGAGAGACAAACATAAATCGACAGATGAACAAAACAAAATATATGAGTAAATTGAAATGGAGGAACGGGTACCGGAACAACTCTAAGTGCAACTATATTGTGAGTAGTAAGAAGATATGTCACTGTAGGTGCATGAATCATGAAAGTGTACGAGATTCTCTCTGGAGGTAACAAAAAAGACTTTCTAAAAGGACTCGGAATCACGCGTTGCTACCGTACACCGTACCGCGACGCGAATTACACTTTTTAAAACGCGTTCTGGCCAGCAAACAAACAAAAAAAATAAAAAAAGAGGCGGGGTTACCCTCACACACGCA
This sequence comes from Jamesozyma jinghongensis, assembly GCA_030572895.1. Classification (NCBI taxonomy): domain Eukaryota; kingdom Fungi; phylum Ascomycota; class Saccharomycetes; order Saccharomycetales; family Saccharomycetaceae; genus Jamesozyma; species Jamesozyma jinghongensis. The sequence continues at coordinate 3,081 of JAJMCG010000040.1, forward strand.
TTGAGTGTCCGGGTGATGTTCTTTTTTTGTGTTTGCGCCGTTTGCTACAGAGTTACCCGCACATCGGAAACCCCATCGGAGATTTTTGTTTTTTCTGCAAGGGACTAAATTGCACCCCCCCCACTATGAAATTTCTCCCTTACATATATTTTGTGGATTGTAGATGATTCTAGCAAAAAAAAATTATTATTATTATGGCGGATATTCCGGCGATACTATTTATCTGTGTGTGTTATGTTCTCATACGAGTTAGTGATAGGCTAATTATACGCTCGTTTAGCTTAGAACGATGCTGACTGAACTCTTGCATAAACATTTATATATATATATATATATATTTAGAATAGGACTCATCTAAAACAAGTTGACAAAACAACCCCCACAACTGCACTATGTCCGCTGTGTTCAATAATCAAACACTGGCAAACTTGGTTCAGGACCCTACGTTCAAGCAAACTTTATCAAATATTTACCATTATCAACCACAACTTTCCATTGTGGAAAAATATTGGGCAGCTTGGTATACTTACATGAACAATGACGTTCTAGCTACAGGTTTGCTTTTCTTTTTATTACATGAGACTGTATACTTTGCAAGATGTCTACCTTGGTTCATAATCGATCAAATCTCATTCTTCAACCGTTGGAAGATTCAACAGACCAAAATAATTTCCATTAAAGAACAAATGGTTTGTCTGAAATCTGTTATTATCTCCCATTTCTTAGTCGAAGCTATCCCTATTTGGACTTTCCATCCAATGTGTGAAAAATTAGGTATCTCAGTCGCAGTCCCATTCCCATCATTAAAAAGGATGCTTCTTGAAATTACCCTTTTCTTCATCCTAGAGGACGCATGGCATTATTGGCTTCATCGTGCTTTCCATTACGGTCCATTATACAAGTATATCCATAAACAACATCACAGATACGCGGCTCCATTTGGACTAGCTGCTGAATATGCTCACCCTATCGAAACAATGTCCCTAGGGTTCGGTACAGTTGGTATGCCCATCCTATACGTAATGTATACAGGAAACTTACATTTATACACCCTATGTATCTGGATCACTTTGAGATTGTGGCAGGCTGTTGATGCTCATTCAGGTTATGAATTTCCTTGGAGTCTTCATCATTTTCTGCCTTGTTGGGCAGGTGCAGACCATCACGATCTCCACCATCGCTACTTCATTGGCAACTATGCCTCGAGTTTCAGATGGTGGGATTTCTGTCTCGATACAGAAGCCGGCCCAGATGGGAAGCTTGCTAGAGAGGAGAAGAACAAGAGAGCTAACAAGAAGAGGGTTTGATTTAAACCCAAATATATATATATATCTGTGTATTAACTAATCATAACTTTATCCACCATGCTTTCTAAAGTTTGGCGTACTGTGTATTGTTCTGAGGAGGCACGTTGAAGAAAGTTTCACCGCCTGGAGTCGTTTTGATTTTGTTTTTGGAAAGCGAACGGGATTGGAAACAGTTTGGAAACGAATTCGAACGTGTTCTATTGGAATTGATCTCTCAACAGTTAACGCTGCCTCATCATCTAAGAAGAACGTTTGTACGGTAATGTTAAAGTAGTTATGTGCAACTCGCACAAACTATGTACACGTCTGGTTCATTGCAAGAATGAATGTCTATGTCGTGGTCCTTCCCATTTAACTTAATATACACTTTACTATTTCAATTAGTACCTCCTCATTCACTCAGAAGGTAGTATTTCAACTACAATTAAATTTATGAATTGACATTACTAATCGTCAGTACTACATATATCAAATTGAATTTCTATAAGATAAATACCAGTTTCTATTTTATTACGTTAATGTTTTAGAGATTCAATTGAAGTCCCTTGTAAAAATTTATTAAATTAATGCAACCACGTTATACTGTCCTGTACCGTCTTCTCCAAGAATTCAATACCAATCCAGTTAATATCAAACAAATCCCAATTTGTAACGTGGTACCCTGATACACACCAGCAATACATCGACTATCACTACCTTCCTGACATTCACTATCATAAATCCGCGCATACTGTAAACATGATAACATAGCACCCAACGCTGGAGCTGTCATGAGACTACCATAAACGGTTCCAAAGGATTTCTCACCCCATATCACAAGCACTATCGTAGGGTATATGGTGAACAACCCACCATATGCTACACCAAACAGTACCCCAGCACAGAGTAATCCCTTAGAGGTTGTGCCTGTGTATATAAATCGTAGGATACTCAATTGTGCTGCGAGAGAGATTAGTAGTAATGGGATCAGAATCCATCTGAGACGTTTTCCCCTGAAGATTAATTGATCAGTAATCACGCCAGTGGTAAGACGTGTGATCGTAGAGAAGATTGAATAGATAGAGAGTAATTCAGCAGCAATCTTAGCGGTATCCGTATGACTTGGTAGAATTAAATTCGTTAGAGAACCCATATCGGTAATAAACATCTCTAATGGGCCCAGCGAAAGTAACATCGAAAATGCAAAGACGTAAAGGATTGGATTCTTGAAGATATGTGCAAGCCTCGAATGTATCACAACTTCACTGTCATTGATGTGGGACACAGGTGTCTTGTTAATTTTACTGCTACTATCTTTGTTTCTTGGTGATCCCTCTTGAACTAATGTGTTTCCATTAGATGATTCAGTTATGTTTGTACCAAATGATGACGAGGATGATGGAGCTAACAAAGGATCTGATTCATTCGAGGCCTCATGCTGTTGTAATTCCTCTCTATATGTAATCAGTGAAACCGTCCCAGTAGCGATCCATGCAAATATACCAATCACCACATATAACCAAGCCAATGAACCAAAAACTCTTTTCAAATTCAAGTAGCTCTCTGATTTGATCGTTGTCTCTACCCAAAACCATTTGTTTCTTAAAATTTGAGATCCAATTAATGAAGAAAGACCATAACATGTGGTAGGGAAACTAATCGAAAATAGTTTTTTATCTGGATATAGTCTAGTGCATGTCATCAAGGCACTGAAGTAAAGAGCACTAGTAGAAATACCAATGAAACAAAAACAAACTAAAGTCCAATAAAATGATGGATCTGATGATGATCTACAAAGCTCAGGATGTTCAAAGATATGCGAAATATATGAATAACTTGGGATGAAACCAATTATAGCTAGAAAACTTAATGTGATAGGACCATGCATATCTGCGATAATACCTAGAATCGGTGGAGTCAAATACATCCCCAAGTTTGTAACGCTAGCAATCATATTAATCTCCCATGATGAATAATTCAGTTGTCTTTGCCAGGGGGTAGCATATAACGATATTAATGAAATGAAACCAGATGTAATAGCTGATAATAAGGAAAATATATATGCTACTTTATGAGATGATCTTGGAGAAAGTACATGAGGTAGCAATAATCGTACTTGATACGATAGAATGTGTTCTATTGTGGATAATGCCATTTGGAATATCTTAGCGATAATATGTTATACAGTACTTATGATCCCTATTCCTTTACTTGACTCCTCTTATATATCTCTCTCTTGCGGATATAACTTTTCGTCCATCGGACTCGCACAGTGGTCACTCTATAAAATTATTTGACTCATAATAAAGTCACTGATAAATAAATAATCTATGCCTCATTAATATATAGAGAAATACATCCTTGGTTTCATTAAATCATTACATATCTACTCAATTTTTCAATACTTTGGAGATTTCAGTTAAGCAACCGTATTTCTTATTCATATTCTTCTTGTTGTTAACGGTACCCCAATTAGAGGTGGTTCCACTAGTGTTACTGTTTTGCTCTAATAATTGGTGGTATGACTGTATCGATACATCATCGACATATGCATTGAACAACTTGTTCATGAATTTCTTAGCTTCATCCCTGTTATAAGGTGGTCTGTAAACTTTTTTATTGCTACCGTTACCATTATTCTTTTTGTTAGACTGAACACTAGAGGAAGTCTCATTGGAGTCGTCACTGTTCTCGGTGCTTGATTTTTCTTTAAGATCAGCAACAACAGGCTTAGAAACTACTGGGGTGGCTTTTTGCTTTGGTAAGGCTTTTGCTGCGGCTTGAGCCCACCCTGTCAATTTTGGGGCAGCTAATGTAGTTGTAGTAGTACTCATGCTAATAATTAAATTCCTCTGGTGGTATGCTATGGTACAATAAACAGTCTATTGAGGAACAGTGCACTGTTAACGACTGTTTTAGCTGATTGTTAATAAATTCTCCAGTAAAGGTTTTATTCCTTTGAATCATTTTTTTTTTGAAAAATATCAGTGGATAATCGTGTCTAACGATTGTTTACATTTACAGTATTGTCATATATACATATATATGAACATGAAACTATGTACGTGTCTATATGTTTACTACTTATGAGCAATGGATTCGACACCAGTGGATACAGCACTTCCCTCGGAATCGTTCTTGGACTTTTCCTTCTTTGCCTTTTCATACTTGATGTAATCGTCAGGTAAATTTGTATCGTTGATCGGCTTAGAATAACCAATCTCATGTAATTGTTCAACCATCAAGTCTCTAACGTGTTCACTAAATTTACCAACGTCCTCTGGTTTCAAATTTTCAGTTGGGAGAGGGTCCAAGACCTTGACTGTAATGATACCTCTGTTGAAGACCTTCCATTTTGGATTCATTAGAGTACTAGTGTTTGAGACGACGATTGGAATAATTGGAATTTTACCTTGTTGAGCCAGATGGAAGGCACCCTTCTTAAATGGTAAGATCTTTAGATCAGTGGCGTAAGATCTGGTACCTTCTGCGAAAATCCATAGAGCTCTCTTCTTTTCCTTAATGGTTTTTAAACCATCGTTTAAAGTGTTGACACTCTTTTCCCTGTTGGTTCTGTCTAAGAAGTAAGTACCACTCAAGGCCATGAACCAACCCAATAACGGAATGTATTTCAAGGACTTCTTAGCAGTGACGGTACATCCAGGTGGGAACATTCTAGCTAACATTAAAATATCCAAAGTAGATTGATGGTTAGATACAGCGATAAATGGCTTGTTTGCAAGCTTTTCTTCGCCAATAACCTTAACTTCATATCCCATAATGTACTTCATGGCGTAGTAATAACAACGAGCAGTAGTCCATTGAGATAGGTATTGCTTACCAATGATAGTACAGATAGCTGAAGCGATGGTACCATATATGGCACAGAGTAATAGCACGATAACTGCAAGAACGCATCTTGCGTAGTATAAAACAACGTTTGACATATTTTGGTATTCTTGATCTGTTGTTTAAAGAAGCACAGAATTAACATTTCTCGGATCCTTTTATTGTTTTTTCACCTGTTGGCCCAACAAAAAAAGAAGCAACAGTTTGAACAAGGGGTCATTGGAAGAGTTGTCTATCCGTATTGTGCAAATTCACTACTTTACTATTGCTATCATATATTTAATCATATAATGCATTTCAATAAAAGAACACTAATAAACTAGACTAAATCTGGGTCTCCTTAATCAATTATGCCCAAATCAATAATTTCAAGATAAATATAACAAGTCCAAATGAGGTAATACGAATAATCAATTCTATCCTCTCGTAAACATCTACTGTATCCTCTACTACGTATTTGCCATGGGAATAACACGTCTATAAACCCTGAGTGTATCCCCCATCCATCACGCTGCACGACTCTTTGAACAGAAATTTTTTTCTTTTGAGTCTCATCGCTGAAAAATTTCTAAGCTCATCTCAAATGATCAAATCAAATATACAGTATATATCCCACTGCATCATCCCTGCTATAGACCATCATGTCTTCTACTGAACCAGAATCTACTCCAGCAACCTCGGAAAGACGTGGTTCTTTTGCCCCTGTTGAATTTACCGAAGAAAACTCCAAGCAATGTCTGAAACAAGTCGAATTTTACTTCTCCGAATTCAACTTCCCATATGATAAGTTTCTAAGAACTTTAACTGAAAAGAACGATGGTTGGGTCCCAATCAGCACCATTGCCACTTTTAACCGTATGAAGAAGTACAGACCAGTCGAAAAGGTCATTGAAATATTACGTGATTCTACTATCTTGGAGATTTCTGAAGATGGTGAAAATGTTAAGAGACGTGTTCCATTAGACTTAAATAAGGGTAAGGAGGCTAGAATTGAACAAAATAAGAGAACCTTAGCAATTATGGATATCCCACACACCGAAGATGAAAATTTGTCTGCCTTACAAGAATCTCTAGAAGACTTCTTTGGTAAATTATCTAGTATTAACCAAGTTCGTTTGATCAGAGTCAACAGAAAGAAGTTCAACGGTACCGCTTTAGTTGAATTTAAGAACTTAGAAGATTGTGAAAACTTTTTGAAGGATCATTCTGGCTCCGACGATAAGGATATCCTATCCTTCAAAGGTACAAAGTTGAATATTTTAACCAAGAAACAATACAACTTACAAAGAGAAGCCACTAGATCCAAGAACTTCGGTGGTTCTGGTCAAAGATCTAGATCCTTCACTGGTAACAGAAAGAACATGCCAAAGGTTGCTCAGCCAAAGGATACCTCCGATGAATCTGCCGTTGCTGTTGAAGACGATGACGAAGAAGGAAAGAAATAAGTAGAATGTGATAGATAGTCTTGAAAAATAATTAAGTATTATATAATGTTCATATTTATGTTTATTCAAAGTACAGAAGAAGTTCAAAATTTTTTACCTTTCTGCCCATTTGCGTTCGTCAGTATTGTTACATAAGTGTCCATATGTTTTGTTTTTGGTACGATTAAATTCGAGCCATTTTTATTACAACTTCTCATTATTAAGAGAAATTTTTCTTAAAGTCAACGAGAGTCTCTCCATTGAGCCATACCATTTTGTATGGGGTATAGAAGCAGGTGCTTCTTTTGTGATTGTATGTGGTTTATCTGAAGCTATCCTAGACTTGACGTCAGAATTATTCTGTGGCATAGTTTTCAACGGGAATGTCTCAGAACAAAGAGATGAGGATGCGTGAATGTGCATACTAGTAGACTTATTGGCTATTTCAGTATAAAAACTGTCATTTGTGTCCATATTGGTAGGTACTAAGGCCTTGGATTGAGGACAACTTTCAGCCGAAGCAATACTACCTGAATTAGATCCAGTAACTTCATTCTTGAGTTTACTTGAAGAATCGACACGGAATGTAAAAGAATGTTCGGTCCCTTGCGTGATTTCACCGTCTTTAATCAAGTGATCTTTAGTGATACAGGACCCAGAGGAAATATTGATAGCCGATTCTTCTTCGGACCTTGTTATAGCCAGCGTACTACTTGATGCATATGTAATTTGACAAATACATAGCCACTGGAGTATCTGCACAATGCACATATCCTTCATCTGTCACAGGTCTTGTGAATGTGTTGCTTGTTCAAGATATTATGATTATAAAGCGTTGTAAAACGGAGCAAGATTTAGTCAGAATGATGCTTTCAGCATTACTTGTCCAACTTTCAGGCAGGTACCCAGGATTTCCTCTACATACATGACTTCTCCGGGAAATTTTCAGATCCATTTCATAAATGTATAAAGGTCGTAATCAACTTCACAAATTTGGAAAATACTCATCGTGATAAAATACTAGCCAAAAATGGATTTCTTCGGCATAACCCCGGGTCTTTCTGGGGAGAGTTCCAAAACAATAAAGTTTGACTAAGCAACATTAATGTGTCTCAACTTTCTCAGCGATCGTTAATAGTTACTCCCGGCTGGGTAGGGTCCAATCTAGAAAGATGAGGGTAATACCTTGTTTAACAAAAAAAAATCCCGCTACAAATCTATGAGGACTTGCGCTTAATTTTTCCAGTGAATGACAAAGTGAGTAAGAAAACATTAGAATTTTACATATTATTGTTATATGCATGTCCTTTTAAATAATTAATTATTTTACTAATAATATGTTATCAAGATTTGTGTATAAAATATATAGATGTTGTACCAACAACTAACGATAAGAATATCCACAGGACTTGTTCACATGTTTGGCGAGCCAAATGTCTACATTTGGGAAGGTTTCACCACAATGTTTACATTTTCCTGGTACAATACCTCTGTCCTCTTTCTTGGTTCTTGGTGGATATTCAAAGTGTAAGGCCTTTAGATGATTCTTGAATGTGTCACAACGGGAAAATACACCAGTCTGATGACACTTAAATGTTTCAGAAGGTATCTTTTCCTTTTTCTCTGGATACAAATTCATATCCAACTCGATCAGAGTTTTGCTGTATGGACATCTGAATGCACCTTTGATCTCATAAAGTGATTTCAATTGCTTCTGTTTTAATTTATGTTGACGTTTATTACTCTCCTCATCAGTTGTGGATTCGCTGGAGAAACCGTTCTCTTGAGACGAATCTGTATCCTTCAACAACTCGTCCTTCCAGTGACGTTTCTTATGCCTGATAAGATCGTTGTTACGAGCAAACCCACGATGACATTTGGGACATTTATGTGGTCTATTTTCGGGTGTTAAGTGAGTCGACTTATGTGTGCTTAGGTTGGCAAAAAAATTGTTACAGATTGGGCACTGTTTCTTCTTGCGCATTTTAGACTGATCTGAGTTCTGTTTGGATTCATACCATTTATTCATGTATTCGTAATGCTGAGAGTCCCGAGGACTGACTGGTTTCATTGTGGTTATATTATCATATTCGGTGCTAGCGGTTTCCATTGAAAGTGGTGTAGTACTTGATTCGACTGAACTATTATTATTATTGGTATTATTATTATTATTGTAATTATTGTTATTGTTATTATTATTGACATTGAGAATAGGATTGTTTATGGTGAATCCATTATGTGAGTTAAATTTACCGGATGCAGAAGATGGGGAGGTCGTATTTGTAGATTGGTTAGTCATGTATGGTCTATTCATGTTTACATTGGGTCCCATTAGCGACATTCCCGCATTATCCTCATTCTTTGAAAGCCACCTCAAATTATCAAATGATGAGATTGGTGGTAATGAAATATTTGATAGAGTTCTATCATTATGGGTGATTAAATCATTTTGAATATAAGCAGATGGTGTATTAATATTATTTATTGTAGATTGTACTGGTACCATGTTTAGATATTGTGGTGCCATAGAATTGTTTGAAGATGGTGGTGGAGGTTGTGGACACATACCATAAAAATGTTGTGGAATTTGTCTCATTACATGTAACCCATTTGGTGGGATACTACTTAAAGTTGGTCCATTGTTGTGTGGGAAATCAGCATTTTGTAAATATATTAGTCCGAGTGGAGATAAATCATTGTTGTTATGTTGATATGGAATATTAATGTGTCGATTGTTTTCTGGAATATTATATCCCACTTCTCTAACATTCATACTGGTAGGTGAAATTGTCATTAAATATTTATTGTTCTTATTCATAAAATTAAAACTCCTGTTATCCTGTACCTGAAGCATGTGGAATGTTTAGTTATTATAACAATAGTAATAGTAATAGATTGAAGCAAATTATCCTTATCGAATATTCAGTTAAAATATTTTCATTTAACGATTTATTTGTTGGTAAGACAAAGGGTTCTTGAAGTATATATTTTATCTTTGAATGTATTTATCGCTAGATAAGAGGGGATCAACTAATTACTAAAAGGCAGAGATAAAATATCCATTCGGAAAGATATGCTTACTTATATAATTGTAATTGAATTGTAATTGAAGGTAATTCCCGCATTGGTTGTCTAAGGGCGCTACCCCAAGAGTTATTCTCAGATGAACGTGGGTTGGAAAGGGTTTTGTAATGTGGAAAAAACCAAAGAGTGAATGAATAAAGTTTTAACTAATCTTAGCATTGCTTTAGACCCCCGAAGAGAAATGTAAGCAGAGGCACTAATGGGAGAGTTTTCTGTGACATCGGAATTCGATATCTATAGAGTACAATATCGCACGGTACAGTGCATTGATAGCTAAACCGGCGTGAATTAATGCAGCATGAGAGCCCTAAGCGGAAAGCAAGCCCACAGGAGAAGATAGTCGTAGCTGTATGGTCAATAAAGTATACTATGCGTAACCAACAAGTGACTACACAGAAACAGCAGTGGAGAGCCTCTTTGCAGTGCGGCTGGTAATGACAATGGACTCTGCAGAGAGAGAATTCACGCAAAGAAATTGGAATTTTGGCCAAAAAATAAAAAAATTAATTGGTGGTAAACCAAGGTTAGAAATTTCAAATAGTAACATTTTTGGAAACAAATCGCGCAGGGCTCAGTCGTTTCAGTAAAAAGTTCCAGCCGTAACGAACCTGAGGTTGCATGTAGTCAGTTCTTCGTTTGTTCTAAATGGGGTTGAGAATCTGCAAGAACATTACGTATTTTCTTGTTAGGATGGAATTAGAATTCAAAGCATGTATATTTTGTTTCCCTTGTTGAACTAAAGTATCCACGGAAAGAAAACCATTTTTAGTAGAGATCAAACGCCGCCTGAAATGAACATTTTGTAATGGAAGTGAGACAAAAATTTATATTTAGAGAAAAGGCATTACATGTGGCTAAAAGACTGCCTCAATGGGATCCTCTCTCTTCCAGATAAACTTTAGTAAATAAATCAAGCACGGAAATTCCCGTGCATCAATTAGACTTGTTCAGAGAGGATCTCCTATCTATTTAATAAAGAGCCAAAGACAACAATATTAAGACCGTGTTGGTAAAGACAGTGCATTTTCAGTAAAAAAATATTCTAAAGCCAAAATCCAAAAAGTAAACGTAGAAGCTAAAGCAAAGCTAAACAATTGGTGAGATGCATTTCGTTGAATTACTGTAGGGGTATGTCCCTTTATGATTAAATTTTATAATACTGTAATGTGACAGCTTTTTCCGGGATTATACAAAATCATAATTCTTGCATTTTCCAACAAATCACGAACAAACAACGCTCAGATCCTTGTCCGAGACTGACATTTGCAGTGCATACCGTAATAATAATATGGCTTCACATCAAATTCAAATTGGCTGATACCACGTATTACCGGATCGGAACATTCGAGAAACGTAATAGTTTAATAACGCACTGCTAGATGGCACTGCACAGAAGTCACTCCCCCACGCATTCGGTATTTCATCCCAAAGTTCCAATTGCTGACAAAAAAAAAAAAGACACAAAGGCTATGCTACAGACCTGGAGCAAGCAGAAAGGATCCTTCTAAAGGTCATTGTTGGCTTTACGTATCCAACCCGCTTGTAACTATGATCCCAAACTGTTCCGAGATACCATATCCAAATAGAGGTATCATGTTTTCTGTTCTTCAACCAGGGCAAATCTCTGGCTTCTAATAACATTACTCTTGACAAGTTCGGTACCTTTCAGATAGATTCCCAATGCAACAAAGAGAAAAAAAGGTTAATTTTTTGTCTCAGAAACGATCGGAGCGCTCAGATTAAATTCAGTGCGGCGCGGAGATTTTTAAAAAAAAGGGTATATAGTTCGAGACAAGATCATTGGAAGTGACGGCAGATACCGCATTTGGAGAATGCCATCTTCCGATTGGATCCGTGATAATAGTCCAGAGATTCCATCTGTGCATTCTTGGTTGTATTAGAAGTACACTGATGAATAATGCGCTCTTTTTTACTCGATGAAGAGCTGTGTTTTCGTTCTCATTGTATCTTGACCAATTGTTTGTTTGAAATATTCATCGTAGCAATATATAAGAAAAATATCTTGATTTGGACATTCTCGTATAATAACGAACGACGTTATTTACGGCACACAAAATGTTGGTGGATTATTATTGAGTATTTTGGACATGGTAATCCTTAATAGCAGCAACTATTATGCACTCCGGAATTTTCCCGGAATTAAGAAATCAGGAGTTAACAGTAAGTAAATTAAATATTCTCATAGTGATGATATTCATTAATTTGTTGAAATTATCAGCTGACAGTTTCGAACCAGGTTGGATCAGCACCGGACGAATATATCTCTTTGTCGTTAAACCTTGCTTATATGCTGCAAAAATCTGTTGAAAACAAGATAATTGCCGTGGTGGATAAAATGTGTTTTTATTGAAAATATCTTAAAACTATAAATCAGCCTTCTTGTCGCTTTTTTTTTGACTACAGTTCGTTTACACAACAAAAACGCAATTCTTACCTTTATATACAAAATCAAAATGCAGCCATCCAGGTAAGAAACGATATCCTATCATTGTATGTCTCTTTTGCATCTCTGCTTTCAGATCATATTTTCAACAATCTTAAATCTGTTTGCAACACATCACCTAACTATGGTTTAGTCATCCCACGAGCGAAAAAAAAAACTTTTAAATAAATTAATCTGCATATATAACACTGGACAAATTTCCTCTGCCCATTTGTAGGTGTAATGGTTTGACGAGTATTACTCTTTACAGTGATATATCTGTTGCATCTCTATCAGTAAGTATTATGTAAAAACGAAGAAAGATAGTGCCTCTGATCATATGTGATACGTACAAGACCAGAATATCGTAAAACATTATTATGTATTACCGCACGCAGATTCTAATAATGCTTACTTTAAAAATATAATTGATAAATTAAATTATTTATATAATCATTGATATGACTATTAGTGTTATACATCCATACACCACATATGTTATACGCATCGCTTTTTCCTTCAACAAATTCAAAAATATAAACAATCTATAACTAAAAATATGTCAGCTAAGCACGTATACATCAAGTCATTTAGTTAATAAACTTCGGTTAAGGAGCATATATTTGCAACTTACTACAAAGGAAAAAACATTTTTTTTTAAATGAATGAGAATAATGAACAGGATCTCTATTTAGATCATTACTCTGCATCCTTAGATAATAACTCCAATGGCATTCACAATGAAGCAATTGAATCAAACACACAGAGTTTATTAGATAGTCTGGCGACATCTCCTATTCGTCACATGACTGTTGATAGTGATTATAATAAACTAGATGAAAGAGATCCCACCGAGATATCGCAATATGATAATGCAGAAGAAACAGCTGAGGAACCAGACACAAGTGAAATTATGGATTCCAGTTTCGAAAATTCCATGCCTGAAATAACGAAACATTGGGTCTCAATTGATATGTTGACAAAGAGTAAAGGTGCTTGTTTGACCCATTTTTTGGCTTTAGATAGTCGTTTACTGGAGGTAAAATGTAAACATTGTGGTGATATAATAAAGGGAGAAATGACTCCCAAGGATAGATTCTCAACCAAAACATTTAGAAGACATCTAAGGCTGAAACATAAAATATCCCCTACAGAAGATTTTTCCTCTCAAGTAAAAAAAACATCAAAGAAGGATGACCTTCTGGATAATAAACCAAACTATTTTACAAAGAATATCTCCAAATCTAATAAACCGCAGGCCAATGAAGTAATCATGGAAGAAGGACATTTCCAATATGATCAACTCTCATACGAAGAAACGCTGGCTGTATTAGTAGCATCACAAAATTTGCCATTTTCCTTTGTTGAAAAGCCATCATTTCAATTCCTTTTGAAGAAAATTCCATCAATTTATAAAATAACACCAGAGATAATAAGGAATACAATTTATGACTATTCCAGGTTGATTGATGAAGTTGTGGCAAGAACATTTTTTGACAATGCGACAAATTTACCGATAGTACTCAATTATGATACCTTAAGTGGTACTCCCCAGGAAATCAACGAAAGTTTTATTACATTATGTGAAAGTAATTTCAATCAGTTATTGGGTACACCAATGGTTTCCTTATCACAGGCTATATACGATAGCAGGTATTTTGTTTTATCCTTACAGTATCTTGACAATGTTACGAATGAATATCTGAGAACAATACCACTCATAGTTTGTGAGGTTAATAATATCACTGATGTTTTTCTAATTAGGGAAACTCTGATACCTGAAACGCAGAAGGCCATTAAAGGGTTATCAAATTCAATTCTCTCAGTCACTGTCTCCAATTTTTTGACTTCCGACACAACCAGGACATCCGTTGGGGATGGTCATTTTTCAGGCATCATATACCACCATTGCATTGTATCAAAATTAATTGAGATTGCTAAGCCATTATTTGGTACCTCATGTAACATTACAAGGGAGACAGTACGGGAGACACAAAATAATTCATATTCTACGAGACAGTATTCAGAAGGACCAGATAAGAATCTAATTGATCTAGTGATAGATCTCTCTAATATTGATATGTCAAACTCAATAATATCAAAAATAAATTCATTTTATGAGGAACTTTTATCAGATATATTACAAATGGAGAAATTCAATGAATTGTGTTCAGAATACCTAAGCTCAAAACTTAATATAACAAAATTGAAAATTATCCCGTTTAATAGAAAATATCCATCTTCAGCAATTAAATTTCTGAGAAATTTTATGAAACTACATCCAGCTGTTAATGCTATGGCTCCTTTTTTATCAAACGTGATATTCACGGAGAGCGATTTTGAAATGATAGATGTGATGATAGACATCTTTTCATCAATTTTCTCTTTGATTGTTATATTTACTTCCCCTGATGCCTCAAATTTTCAGAACATTCTGTTGGCAGTGCTAACTATTGAAAACTTTTGGATAAATACGATGAAGGGAATGAAATTTAAAAGATTTATTAGACCACTTAATGACTCATTGAATATTATAACAAATTTTAGAAAGACATTGATTATGGATGAAGATAATATATTGGCATTATTCTTCTGTCCTGTTGCTCTTTTCGATAAAAAACTTTTGATGAGCGTATTCGGTACCATATCTCATAATGAGATTCTTGAAAAAGTATCCAATTGCTCTGTGAATGTGATGAAAAAGTTTTTTAAAACTAACAAGAGTGATGATCACACGTCAAGAAATTTTAATTATGGGGACCAATATGACACTTTACCATTTGGTGATATTTTAAAACCAGTTGGTGATAACAACTTTGAAATTTCAATAGAAGAAACTATAGAAGCGAAATTACTAAGAGAGATAACATTTGATTTACATCAATATCTAAGTTACGTCAATACCGAATTAGTGAAATTTTTAGCGGAATATTGCAAACAAAATAATTTCATCGAAGTTAATGGTAAATTCGCGAACACTAGAACCGGTAAGATATTGAACAGACTTTCTGAGTTAATTAAAATTCAAATTCCAGTTAGCAATGCATTTATGAGACGTTATTTGGAGACAGATACGGGTATCGTTTTTAACATTATGTCAAAATACATTAGCACGCAATCAGCATCGGGAATAAGTGCCGAATACGCGTTTTTGGCTAATTTTTATCCCGCCAATGCTACTTCAATGTTCCAAGATATAATTAAATTAAGAGCATTTAATGCACAATTCCAAATTGATAAAGTAATCTGGGATGAGGATGATTTGTTAACAATATGTGAATTTTCTGCAGAGAAGATTTCTGAATGATAATAGATCGCTGTAATATTTTTAAAGTCGGGTTGTATGGATATATATATATATCTAATTATTTTTTTTATATAGATCATAAGAACATCTAACTTCATTCCAAATAATGAAAGGTAATGTATTGTTTCATTTTAAGGATATCTTGAAATAGATTTCAAGATTATTGGTCTTTTTTATGTGATTTCTTGCTCTTCTTCCCTTTCCAATAATTGAAATGCTTTCTATATGGTCTAGCATATAAAAATAAAAAGACCATAACATACGAAGTTAAAATAGAAATGCCCCAGATAGCTGCCTCTTGAGTTCCATGACATTCAACCGGATGACCGAAGATTTTATTTGTAAGGTAAGTGTAAGCAGAAAAGTAGGCAAATCCTAAGACAAAGAAAAATTGTAGGATTTGAATTCTAGTTACCCAACGCTTCCACTGAACCCTTATATTACGAGAACTTTGGTAGTAATACCAGTACATCAATGCATGAACTTGTAAATTCAAAAGGATAGGAAACCACTGGACTGTGGTATGGCCCTTCAATTGAGTATAGCATAGGAATATAGTTGTACCGTGGTTGTAAAGATGTAGATAGCGGACTCTCTTTCTTCTCAATACCAAAAATACGGTGTCAAAGAGTTCTACAAATTTCATAATGTAGTGCAAATAGTATAGTAATTCCAGTTTTGAATTTAAAGCACCTGCCGAACAAATAGTCCAAAACAATCCATGTTCATTTATCATTGGGATTATTTGTTCGAGGAGGAGTAGTTGTAAAACACAAGCAAAAAATGTCAATCCTAATACATGTAACTGGAATGGCACCTTTAGCTGAAATGGTCTCATGTTCCACTTGTATATTAGCTTTTGCCCCACAATAACAAAAATATAATATAGATTCAGTATTCCAAATATATGATTGAAGTCAGTAAGCGGTGTTTCTCCCAATTCAAGTTGAAATGATTCTATGTGGTTCCCAGATATTTTTGAAGCTATATAAGAAAACAGCGACCATAGCTCTATAGGAAATGGATGCTCCCAAGATGGAGAACGGAGTTTTGAAAATCTTGATACAATTGATTCAATATTAGGTAACCCTTGGCGTTCTATGATATCATCCCACATGATTCCCGTGTCTTGCACTCTCTATAATTGTATGATTTTCGAGAGAAGCTTTTAAGCTGTCAAGCTTTAAGTTAAGGGAAAGTTTCATGAAAACTGTCCGCATCAAAATCTATGTTTTATTCAACAGAGCGGCGTCTAAAAATCACTCTTCGTTAAATCAAAAAAGATTGCAATTAACATGTGAAACTTATATTAGTTTGCAACCATTTTTAAAAGAAATCAACGTAATATCGTTAGCATTTAAATGCGTCTATACATGTATTTATCATTATATCGTGTAATGTTTTAAAGCATTAAATAAACGCCGTTTAGGAAGAGAGTTTCCTCGAACACTTTCAACTAACCCCAAAAATCTAAAGAAGCAACGGTATCGTAGCCACGAAGGTCTTCGTAGGTATATAGGATTTCTTGGGTATTTGCTTGTAACAATCTGATCTTGTCACCCAAAATGCAACGAACTAATTCACCAGTATCAATTTTTCTAATTTCAATAAAATTGCTATCAAAGGCAAGGATGTAAGGGTACCAGATAGCAAACTTTTGTGGCTCACCTTCCCAATATATAATATGTGATTCCTTTTTACGCCAACCCTGGTTGTTGACAAAGAATGCAAATTCGGTGTAACATAACAAGAATATATTACCTACTCGATAAATTGCCATTGGTTTCAAAGTATCCCTCAAAGCAAAATCTAGCGATGTATCTGCGGGATCTAATAATGACTCGTGTGCATTTTGAGAGATACTGACAATTTGGAAACCCTTCTTGCAGCCAACACATAAGTTGGCCTTCAAAAAGGAAATCGAAACTGGTTCTGAATCAAAGACGACCTCTGTTATTTTCTTCTTCAGATTCTTCTTATGACTACTATTGATACCACCACTACCACTGATGTTGCCTGCCAGTAATGGATGTTCTAATTCGAAAAACTTGATAGAATGTGATGAACTGTGTGCAGTAACAATTAATCTCTTACCATTGCAGTCACCTTCGGAGAAGAAATTAACATGATTGATTAATTCCTTGGCATGCTTCTTGAAATAAGATGTACCATTACCTTCAACTTTTAACAATTGGAGGGGGCAGCTGTATAGTTTCTTGTCAACCAGTAACAAAATGGACTGAAACTCTTCTAAAACAGCAATTTGCAAAATATTACTTCTTTGCACTAATTGAACAGGCGTTGAGAATGAAATAAAGTGTTTCTTCCCATCATTTGGCCCTTGAGTATGCGGATTGCTTCCATCTGCGACTTCATTTGTTTCTGAAACATTAGATATCTTATTCTCCTGTCTCTTGATGTTACTCATATATAAACCTGAGTTTGTTGCGATTAACAACTTACGACCACCATCACAAGATGTAACACTGTTAATCTTATTTGAATAATCAAAAAATTTGTCACTAATCTTTGTAATGTTGATCATTGATGTTTGAGAAATTATACGTTGTTGTTCCTCCTTAATCTTTTCTAGTAAAGTCTGTAAGCCTGCATACTGGACTGCAAAAAGGGTAACTTGGTATCTTTGTTTAGCACCATAGTATAAGAATGTAATAGCATTTCGTGGGTTGCTACTGTTGTATTCTGGTTTAATCACCATACCAGATGAGTCGGGTGAATTACCAATATACTTTCTTAAAGGAGGCATATCTTCACCTGGGCACGCAAATAGTAATGGCAATGGTATAGGTCTTTGGAATACCTTATTCTGGTGCCATTTGTTGACTGCTTTGGCCTTCAAAAATAACAGCATATTATCCAATAGATAAAATTGAATATCGCCACTTGTTGATGCATCGGATTTGCTAATCTCCTTTCTTGATAGAACACCCTCGTGCCTGATTTTACGTTTTTCATCATTTAGACCCATGTTCACATATTCGTTCTTAAACAAAATCTTCTGTTTCAACAACTTGACATCATGTCTATCTTGAGCAGCACCACTCGCAGTATCAATGCGCTTCATAAAGGCCTTTAATGCCTCCATAGCTTTTGTTAGATTTTCTAGATCCCTCTTATCGGTCTCTGCGTCGGAGGACTTAATCAATTCTCTTACTAATAACATATAACGGCCTGGTCTCGAAACACCTTGTGATAAGAACGAATCTATACCATGTCTTAATGAAGAATTCATCATGTCATCGTCGAACCTTGCAAAATATGGATTCACAGATCTCTGTGTCTCAATCAAATATTTGGCATAAGGTCTCGAAGCAACATACAGGACAAACGGTTCAAAGAATGGGATGAAACGTAATAAGATATCACCAATGCCTCTGGCGACTGGCGAGCTCTTTTGTCTATCGGTCAAAGCCTCGAGAAAACGTCTATTTACCGAGTAAATGTCATTAATATGCGCAAATACATGCTTGATAAAATTCTTACGAATATCAGCAGGGATAATATTTGTCTCTGCTAGGGTCTTCATAAAAGTATCTCTAGTTACTTCCAATGATTTTACAAAGTTCTTTTCAGTGCTAAAGACTTCATACATGGCTTCCTGTCTCTTGATCTCTTTCTTTGATAAGTTCTTCCAAACATCCTCTGAAACAGAACTTGTCCACGACGGTTTCTCCTCTTCGTTATCGTCATCCAAAGCCATTGATATATTACGCTTAAGACCACCGTTCGGCGTTAAGTTCAAACGCGCCTGTTGTTCCAGACGTCTAGGACATGAGATCGAATAACATAATTTATCACGGGAACAAGTTGGCGAGTAACATTCTGCAAGTAAGGTAAAGACACCGTTAATATGGTTTAGTGCAGAGTGATCCTGTTTGACATTGGTGACATTGGTCATTGACGAAGCGGCAGTGGCAACTGTTGTTTGACTACTCATTAACGATGAAGATGAAGTTGACATCATTAGTTTATTTTGGTAACTATTGTTCAATTGAGTTGATGAGTTCGATAAGAGCATCATCGGGTCATGCGAATTTATGGGGACAACACCGGTGGTACCAGCGCCAATAAATCTAGAGTTATCAGTAAATTCATAGATTTCAAAAGGTGAGTCTCTTAATCTGTGTTCGTATACGACATCATGGAACAATTTTTGAGCATCTAAGGATCTACCTAATAACAATGCTAAATTACGATCGGAGCTTCTAATTATGGAACAAATGACATCCACAGCATGTTGACCTGTGAAGGCATCACGATACAATAGCCCATCCTTTTTGTATTCACCCAATTGGATTGTGGACTTGAATTTGTTTGCAACACGAGACAATAATGCTGGGTAGATATGTAACTTCTTCATGGATCCATTACCTGAAGTCGGTTTCGAGGAAGAGCTCATTGAAGCAGAACTCGATAATGGAGTGAAACTGCTACGTCTATTATGATGTTTGTTGGTCGAACTATAATGAATACTGTGCAAAGTTGATGAACGAAGATTTTGGAATGACCCACTAGAGTTTGAAGTGAATCTCTTGGATGCTAGTGATGTGGATGAGCTTCTTGTCTTGACACCTAGCCCTATTGTACCACCATTATTATTCGTACTTATGTTTGTTGACAATGGCATTGTCTGCGAATGTGCAAGATTTGGACTAATATCACCATTATCTAAAAATGGGTTTGATGTATATGAAGTTGTGTTCTTTCTATTATTAGAATTTGATCTAAATGAGGTTGCGATATTTTTCAAAGTAGATGCGTTTAACGACAATGAACTTGAATTTTGTGATATGGTATGTTTATTTACATTATTATTGTCATTAATACGATACATGGTTTGGTTATGTTGTGGCATTTGATTGAAGTCATGCTGAAATTGTTGTGGTTGTGGTGGTGATTGTTGCAGTTGAAATTGTTGTTCATGTAATTCCTTTGAGCTGGATCTATGGAAAAGTCCAAACCCTTGCAATGGGGACTTCTTTGAAGTTGGAGTAGTTGACGAACTTGAAAAATTTCCTTGTTTCTTCAATCCTGCCAATGATAGTTGTGGCAAGGATGGTTTTCTTCTTGGAATGAAACTATTTTTAGATTTCTGTGATTGCAAAATCGCTTCTGGGCCATTGGACCGTGATCTAACGTATGACGGAGAAATTTGATCATTAATAATCGGAGAGATGTTGGATTCATTAGAGGATGATCCCGATGGCAATGTATTGTTGGATCTATGTGGATCTAAAGACACACTTGTTGTCCGATGTATACTATGATTATTATTCTTTGAAACAGTAGATTGGTTGTTTGTCAATGTTGAGTTGCTTCTCTTTTTGGGACTATTGAGTGGAGTATTATCGTTACTAGATAGACTCTGTGTATCAGGCACATTAATAATCTTAGTTCTTTGTGATAAAACGAAATCCTTAGCAGCTGACAAATCATCATTTACTTCTTCTAACTCTTCCACATCTGTATGGGACTGATTGTACAATATGTCACAGGTAATATCTTCTTGTAATAACTGATTAAAGTTCTTCAATATGTTAAAATTCTCAGATTTATTGTCAGCTGGTAAAGTTGGAGTATCACTGAGTCTATTTGTACCAAAGACCTCAGAATAAATGGTATACCTGTTTGGGATATCATTTACGTCAGCCATAATCACTTGTTTTGGCCTTGTCTATGTATTCAATGTATATCTGTGGTAGTTATTTGTAGAAAATATAGATCCCTTCCTTGGTTGTATGTAAATTTTATTTGCAGAATTAAAACTAAAAAAAAAAAAAAAAAAGAGTATAGTAAAAATAGTATACGTCTATTCTTCTTGAGAAAAAAAACTTGAAAATATCAGACAAAATGTTGATCTTCGAAATTCCTGGGTGTACCTATTGTATATAAGTATATTTTTTGCAATATTTTGATAAAGAAGCCAGAAGCAAACAGAATTACTAGTGATTGGCTATATATTTGAGTGATTGATTAACTGTTTTCCAATACGCTGTTTAAATTTTTCCGATTTCGGCACTAACTATCAAAGATTGATTAACTATGGGAAGGAATCACATGTATGAAGAAGCCTCAGAGGATCCATCGTAACGGTAAGAGTCAACCAGATATAGGCTCTTTAAGGTAAGAAGTGAATATTATTATATCACCGGTATTTACAAAATTATCGCACTCCGCCTTGTGTTACTGAGTAACCAGATCGGCGGATCCTCTCGAGATAATCCCGTAAGAGAGTTCGAAGTACCTCGAACTGAAAACTAATATGACAAAACCAATCAAGTAAACACTAACTTGTCTCATCACATGTAACTATTCTTATCAGAAGACAATATATAAGAACAAATTAGTATCAAATGAAATATTTCACCCTTGCACCGCACTTATTACATAAGCTGTCCCCCCCTATTCTTGACTGTATTTTGCGGGTAACACTTACTTGGTATCAAGGTCGCTTGAAAAATAATCACTATATTTCACTGATAAAATTTATTGTGTATGTAGGAGAAGTAGATAAACCTCCCGACAAAGCAATGCCAGTATGTATAATAATGTAACCAATGTTGTTGTATTCCTAATGCATTTTACTAACTTTAATTAGGCATACCATTCCACTTTCCCAGTTGATCCTCAAAATGACCGTATGATAGGTAATTTTGTTGTATTACCATTGAATTCCAAATATAGAGGTCCAGCGTACCCGGCTAACTCTGATTACGATATAATTGATGAGTGTTTAGATTTATTTCGTGCCAATTCCTTTTTCAAAAACTTTGAGATTAAATCTCCAGCTGATAGAGTATTGATTTATGGTATCCTATTCATTAATGATTGTCTTGCACATTTAAAAAATGGTACTTCTTATAACGACGCAGTTAAATCCTTAACTAATTTGGCTTTGGATAACTTTAACATTCCTGGTACTCCAGGTTTCCCATTGAATAATGTTTATACGATCCCTATACAGGATCATAATCAAATGGATTTATTGAAGGGGTACTTACAACAATTTAGACAAGAGTTAGCTATGAGATTGATTGAACGAATCTATGTTGACTCTAAAGAACATCCATCTAAATTTTGGATGGCTTTCACTAGAAGAAGATTTATGAACAAATCATTGTAAAGTTTGTAATATGTACAAATTTAATAGATGAATTTATGTGAGATATTAGTACTTTTAACCATTGGTAGGGTTTGTGTAATGAGGTGAAAAGATTACAATGGAATTTAAGGTTTTTATAAAGAACATATGAATATTTAACTTATTTGGGGAAGGTTGAGCATTGCTCAGAATAACATTTCTGTGAAAGAATAAATTTTATCAAATGTACCAATGTGTATTATTTTAATCCGAATAATTCACTGAAGTGAATGTTGTTGTTTTTAAATGGATCAAGAGGTCAATTAGTTATAAAAGTGGACTTTAGGTGGGGGGGGAATCGTCCTCCATCACGTGCGTTAAGCCATTTTTTCATTTTTTTTAGATTTTCGAAGAAAACTTTAAAATCTGATGATGATTATGATATCATGGGCATCACATTAAAGTTCAACACTGGCCAATGTTTAGACGAAATAAACGTTGCATACCACCTATAGATTATGACATCGATGTAGATTCACCGTACAGGGATATGATTTTGTTTGCGGGTACACCGTTAGAGTCACCACCACATCGACTCTCTGGGGTGGTTCGATTTGAATTAGAGGAAGATGTTATTGTAAAACGAGTACGTTTGCGATTAGTTGGACGATTCAAATTGGATTTTGTACAGATGGGGAGTGTATCTCGATTAGCTAGTGTTGTTAAGGAACAAATTGATATCTTTGAATGTATTTGGGATAATTTATTAGTTTCAAAGGAGGGATTAATTTCGATGGAGATTGGAAAGAAAAGGGGATTAAGATTGAAAAATGGTAATAAAATGATGTGGAAGACACCCAATGGTGGAGTTGTTGGTACACCATTTGATATTGAAGCAATTGATGGAATATATCTATTGAGAAAGGGACGATATAGATTACCCTTTGAGGTGATGTTACCGAATGATATCCCGGAAACGATAGAGGGATTACAAAGTGGTAGTACTTTATATAATTTTGAATGTCGTATTGAAAGACGGAAAAAACGAAGTCAATTAACTTTATTAAATGAAAATGACATAAAGGCGCTCAATTCAATAATGACAGCGGGTGTTGGAGATGAGGGTGTGTCATCAGCATTAAGCAGTAATCAACTGTTTACAAAATATAAATACTTGAGAATTTTGAGAACCCTTTCATCAGATAGTTTTTCATTACAAGAGGAAATGACTGTTGGAAATACACTTACAAATCGATTGCAATACGAGATCAAAATCCCAAGTAGAGCAATCCCTATCGGAGGACAAACTCCGGTCTCGATCAAGATTTTCCCATTTGAGAAACAAATGTCATTGACACGAATCAGTATGACATTGTTACAATCCTATACGATGACCGATCAGTCAGGCCAAATATACGACGATGAGGTCACGTTATTACGAAAGGATACAACTGTATTTGAATCACTACTAACGGCCGAACATAACCGTCTTACCGCGCCCTTCGAGTGGATTGCTCAGTTGCAGATGCCCGCGGATCTCCGGAGTGTGACACAAGCGTGTCACGATACACGACTAGAGGTCCACCATGAACTCGCCGTCACCATCACCATCACCTTGCACGGCTCGGGATGCCACTCTACAGCAACCCGAACACTCCGTATCAAGGCACGCGTCCCCTTGCTACTGTTTGTCTCACCCACAGTATCTATGAAGGGACGTCTCGTCTTATTTGACCAACAGACAGGCAAGATCCATTTCCGATCCGGTAAACTTGTCGCCTTATTTCCGGACACTGCGAGAGCCGAGACAGCTTCTGCCCAAGAAACAACCGTAGAACTCCGACACAACCGCATCGGACCACACACGGAGACGGCCCCGCCAAACTACAACGAACGTCTCGCAGACTTTCTCGTCCAGCCCGTGCACTACACCTTTCCGACCGTCCCCCCATACGACGAACCGTAGACAAAACACCCGCGCAAACAGCAATCCTTTCCACCCTCCTCCTTCACTCCCCCGCAACGCTGCAGTCCTGCTTATTTTACTTCCCACTCGCACCCTTGCTTACCCCACCCCACGGAGAAGTGGACCCCACAAATCAGATGTCCCCTTTATCAAACTCCCCCCCATTCCCCCCATTTCCCCTATAAAAGTTATAAGAGGACGACAATACAAGTTTTTTGATCAATTATACTTTGTTTTAACCACAGAGAAAACTCAGTTGACGCTAATATGGTTGCATCGCAAAGGAAATACATCTGTTCGTTTTGTGCAAAGGCATTCTCAAGGTCCGAACATCGAACTAGACATGAGAGATCGCATACAGGGTATAAACCATTTCAATGCCAGATTTGCAAACATGCCTTCGTCAGAAGAGATCTTGTTCAAAGACATATTCGCACAGTACATAGGGCGCTATTGGTTCAAAATGCGGATGCTTTAGAGAAACAAATTATTGTTCGCAAAAAGGATACCGAGAAATCTGCTGTGAAAAAATTGAATATGACAAGTACAATGGTAAGAGGAACAAGTACAACGGTGTTGCCTGATGATGTGAAGGAAGAAACTGTAGACAATGCAGCTAATTTAGAAACGTTGGTTAAGCAAATGATTGTAATCAATGGGACAACAGTTTTTAAGACACCTGGAACTATGAATGCAAAGACGGTAACAACAACTTCGTCATCATCAAATAAATTGTTTCTTAATGTAGACAATACTCATTACAACAAAATTATAGATAATTTGATTCAAAAATCTAATTTGAAATATCAGTCAAAGGAATTATTATCATTATTTAACGATGGATTACAATATCTTTTAGACAACAAACTCTTTAATAATACTTTGATGAAACTGTATAAGGAGACATGCCAATCAGATATAGATACATTTTTTATGAAATTTTGGTCAACAACAGATACTGATTCAATTCCAATAATGGGCCTTGCCATAGCAGGTGTTGGTAACTATTTTATTAAACAAAATTATGATCAATCCACTTGGATACTTTGTTGGAATCAAGCAATGAAATCAGCATCAAAACAACAAGCAGGTAGTGATAATTTATTGTCCCTATCACTTCTAACATATTTGTTATTATCAACAAATACAAATGATAACACATGTATTGAAATTTTTATCTTCTTTCAACAGAACCTTTTATATTCAATCTCAAAGGACAATGAATTGAATAATATAGGCATGAATTCGTTTGATCTATGGAACGTATTCGATATTTGGGTCTCTCTGATAAAGATTACAGATACATTCGATGAAACTTCTCAATCAATCTTCAAATGGTATTTAAATCAAGCACATCTATTTGAAGAATTTCCAGAATTAACCCTATACGATTTTTTAAATTCAAGAATTTATGTCATTGATGAATCTTTAGATATCGTCACATTGAATATCTTACCAGTAACAGTATATTGTGAAGCCAATAATAATTTATTAAACACTGTAAAGAAACTTTACAGTATTGGTAGTTTTAAATCAATGGAAGATTTACATAATTTGATCATTAAATTGAATCAAAAATTCGCATTACATGCTATTCAAAGACAAGAACAATTATCATCAAATTTAAAAGATATAACACAGGATTCATATAAAGTATTTGATAATTGGAAAAAAGATGTATTATTATCATATTCCCCAGCAAAATTTTCAAATTTATTAAATCAATACGCTATAATGCCAATTTCACAAAATCATTGGCTACTTTGGGAATCTACATGGTTTGAATTCTTAAAGAATTTATCACCTTCAGATTTAATCTTTAAGAAAACATCATTTCTTAATTTAGCAATGATACAAACCGTCTTTGTAGATAGTGTTAAGATGAATAATAATTTAGGTCTTTGTTCAATTCCAGTGATAGCTTTAATAGAAAATAATTTGATCAATACAACATTATTCCCAATTAATTCAAGATTTATTTCATTGATCATAGACGTATTATCCTTCCAATTAATGATCTTTACCAATGAATTAAGTGAATCTCATTCACCACAAAGAATATTAGATTTTTTAACAAATCCAATGATTCAATTATTACTTTATGTTTGGTATTCGATACTTTATAAAAACAGAAAGGATTCGGGAACAATACCACAGATAGAATTGGATTTAGTCATTTTCTTTATGGAAAAATATATTACAAATCCGGAGAAAAAATTAGATACAGATAAATTATTAGAGGATGATATCAATGAAATCCTATTCAGTTCAAACACTTCATCTTTTGTTGGTTTCCACTATTTAATAGCAGCAATTATCAATCACATCAAAAATGATATCATCATTGAAAAATTATTTCCTATCCCGTGTTTAACTCAGGATACAAGGTTTAAATTATTTGAATTTATTAAATCATTAGATACAGAAGAATCTAATACAATCCCAACTAATGAACCAAATTTTATTAATAATACATATAATAATCCAGCGACAACTCCATACTCACGCCGTCCATCGCTTGCATCCTCTATAGGTTCCACAAATATTAACCTAGTCACATCACCAATTTCATACCCAAATCAACAATTATCAAATTCTGCAACTACATCAACAAGAAGAAGATCTTCAGTAATCTCGATAGGTGAAGATGGTCAAAAACTGTTACTACCGCCTTTGAATTTCGTACCAAGACCATCAACAAATTCAACCAATAATACAATCACTACGCCATCGAATAATAATAAGAAGAATGATAGTAACACTACTAATAGTAATAATGAAAATGATAATGGCTGTAGTAACAATAATAATAACAGAAATAATGCAAACAATACACAAGATGAAAATTATTTGTCGTCAAATCAAGTAAGAAAATATTCCTTCAATGATGGAACAAAACCAAGTATCAGTACTTTACGTGGTATCTTTAACGAAAGAAGGTCATCATTGCCAAATGTGATGAGTCCATCTCATATACTCTATGCTGGTAATAGACATATTAACAAGGATACAACAAATATACAAGGCAATGTAGAGAAAGAATTATTAAGTAGAAATAAGGTTGATAGTTTATAATTGTAGTGTTAGAAATTTAGACCTTAGATAATATAAGTTATTTACTTTATTCTATTTTTTAAACTGATAATCAGAAGTTTTTATTGTATTTTTTTTTTCATTATTTGGTAATAGTTGTAATAAAAAAAACTTATTTAATCCAAAAATTTAAAATCATCCTCTAATGATGAAT
This sequence comes from Jamesozyma jinghongensis, assembly GCA_030572895.1. Classification (NCBI taxonomy): domain Eukaryota; kingdom Fungi; phylum Ascomycota; class Saccharomycetes; order Saccharomycetales; family Saccharomycetaceae; genus Jamesozyma; species Jamesozyma jinghongensis. Next base: position 30,789 of record JAJMCG010000040.1, read on the forward strand.
TCCACCTATTCATACTTACAATTAAAATTTACGTAGAGTTACCCACTATGCACAAATAACCTTTAATTTATATTAAGAATTTAAATATTTCAATATTGCTTAAGGTCTGACTTTTTTTTTTCATAATTATTACGAAATTGAAGAAGTATTTGCACTATAACAAATCTCCACATGCTGTATACTTATATCCAATGAAATTCCATACTAGACGTCCTGTATTGTTCTACCTCCGTCTCCAATGAGATCTGCAATATTGAATGAATTATTAATGCCCCTATAGCCATTACGGTTATATCGGTTATTTCCGTTCAGTAAACTTTAACTTTAAAAGGATCCTAGTCACCCCCACCTCAACAATCTCTGAAAATGTTAATTGACATATAAATCGACCTATGATGCATAAGTGAATGCCAATAGAGTTACGCCTAATTTTTTATTCGCCAGGTTGACGCAGCCGCATCAAACTGGAAATTGATCTTTGTAATGACGAATGTAAAAATCACTTTTCGTAGATTAAACAGGTGAAGTAAGTAACTGTGAACCTTATTATACAAATAATTATCAATGGGTTGTTACTTATAGTTTGGTGGAAGTATGCAATAGAGATATATATTTTTATTAATTTCTTCAAGATATCAAAGTCTTTATGATAGACTTTCAAGAAGATATTTCTGTTGAACCTCTAACAGAAACCCACATGAAAGTAAACCAAATGGCATAATATCATCGCTCCCAGACATCAAATTTAGCAGAAAATTTCACACTACTACCCATAAATTATAAAAACTGATAAATTTACCTAATGAATGTTTATAATATTAAAAAAGTATACACTATCTAATAGACGAAACCTAAGATCTTACCAGAGACGTGCTTTCTTCTGGCTTCTTCATGATCCATAATACCAGCAGAGGTAGTTAAGATAACGTAACCAAATTGTCTAGCAGGTAATAAGTTTTCAGTCCACTTTTCAATGTCAGCAATCTTGACGTTGAATCTTGGAGAGATAACACCACACTTGTTTAATCTACCGTTCAATTGAATAACAATTTTACCGGATCTGTGGTCGTCAATGTATTCGAATTCACCAATGTAACCTGTTTAATTTTGTTAGTAATCTTTGCTTCATTAAATTAAAGCTCAGGGATCGCAATTTATTATTTAAGTTGTTAGTATGTTTTTATTTCATTTGATATGTTTTGTTTGTTAGTTCGGGTTAGTAGGGAAATTTTCAAGAGGGATTACGAGATGTTGAGGAAAAGTAAACGGTTGTTACCACGCTAAGTATTAAGTAACCACCGTGTAAGAATCGATTCCACATGGAATTAGCTTTCCCCGATATTTAAAAGACGGTATGGGACTGAGAAAATAACCGATCACACTATCCAGTTATCAACCGGGGGAACTTTCACCAAAGTAATAAACAAAACAAAGCAAATTGAAAGAAAACACAACACCAACAATAAGCAACAAAGCGTACACCTGTACAATAGAAAATCATATTAAAACATACCATGCTTTTGCATGACTTGTAAGAACTTGATGATAACCTTGGAAGAAGGTCTAATCATAACTTGTCTCTTACCGCCCTTTTCGGCGTTGTTAATGGCGTTTAAAGCATCAGCTAAGACGGAGGTTCTAGTCATTTTAGTAAATCTGATACAACAAAAAAAAAAGTTAGTAAGTAGTAGAAGGGACAGATGCACATATCATGGGCACCCTGAGTGTCCAGCCTCGTAAAAAGCCGGATTCAGGACTAAAGGGAAGGTTGCGCCATTAAGGGTATCAAAGATTATACTAGAGTATATATCGAACGTTCGACAGAAAGATAAATATGTACTAGCGAGTGTAATTACTTTGATTCTAACAGCGTTTCTTTGGGGGGTATGATATTGCATGATTGAAAAGTCTTGCGACATACTTATTTGGCGAGTTGGTTCTTTCTTAAAATATAAGTGAAAGTATAGAAAGGCAACAAATAATTTTCACCGTCTTCTTTTTATACTGAAAAAGTTTTTGCAAAAAAGTTGCGTCTTTAGGAAATGAAAAAGTTGCGTCGTTCGAAAATGAAAAAGTTGCTCAGTATAGAATTAGGGTTTGGATACGGCAGCTACGAGCGATCACTGGTGCGATTGATAATATATATTGACATATTTTGTAATCATGTTGAATTAAGAATATCTCACAAATCATACAAAAAGTTTTGTTTACTAAACTGGTGCTCTCGGTTCCATTTTGTGGGACCTCGCTATGAGACGTCACTGTGTGAATCATCCTTCGTTGATTCAAGTTAAATTTTTTATTTGTAGAAGATCAGGGAATGCCTCAGTAAAAAGGGCCACAATAGGAAGATATAAGGAGAGTCACTGGAAACATCTCTAACTGATTCATACGTCCGCCATCAGATGAGTAATCATATAGTGTAAGTTCCTAACTGTATATAAAGGACTACTATTTGCAAACGTATTCCACTTTCATTGCTGTACATATTTTTTGATTTTCCCTCTTGTCACAACTATAACAAGCTAGAATGACTTGGAAACAGTTCTTCCCCCACCTCAGAGTCCTTCCAGAGGATCTTATTAAGGAACAACTAGATGAACAGAATGAATTAGAAAGTATTTCTTCTTCAAATGAGATTGACTATGACGTTAATCAGTCCAAAGTGGACTCTGATGGCATAACCCCTATGGTTATGTCAACTACAATAAATGAGTCTCAGAAATCATACAATCAGTTACGTAAAGATATACCTTACGAACTTCGTGATGAGGCCGGTCGCAAATGGTACAGTTACTTTAATGAATACGAATATCGTTTCAATAAGGAATATAAAGAACGTCGGAAATGGTACCAATTCCTTTACCCAAATCATGCAAACCAATCTAAGGTTGAACGCCATCTGCTTTATAAATTGGATATTATTATTGGGGTTTATTTCCTCATGCTTTGTTGGTCCAAAGCAGTGGATACTAACAACTTGACCAACGCTTATGTTTCAAACATGAAGGAGGATTTACATATGAAGGGTAACGATTACATCCATACTTCAACCATTGGGAATGTAGGTGCTATCGTTTTTCAATTACCATTCATGTATATATTACCTAGATTCCCAGCCCACCTTATACTCCCAGTTATGGATTTTGGTTGGTCTTGGTTCACTTTTGCCTGTTATCGTGCAAAGACATTGCCTGAGTTACAAGGTTATCGTTTTATCCTAAATGCATTTGGTGCTGCTTATTACCCAGTGAGTCAGTACATTATGGGTTGCTGGTATGCTCCTGATGAGATTAGTTCGCGGGTCTGCCTATTCTTTTGCGGTCAGTTACTTGGCGGTGTTACCAGTGGTCTGCTACAGGCAAGAATTTTTCACAGCTTGGATGGTGTCCACGGTTTGGCTGGTTGGAGATGGATGTTTTTGATTGATGCAGTTGCCATCTCAATACCAACTGCGATCCTTGGGTTTTTCCTCATCCCAGGTATCCCATCCCGTTGTTACTCCTTGATCCTGACAGATGAAGAGATCAGAATCGCGAGAGAGAGAAACAAGAGGAACCAAATCATTGATGGTATTCCCAAGGAGAAATTAAAACCACTTTGGGATAAACGTATATGGAAGCAAGTCTTTTGTTCATCCACATTTTGGGTCCTCGTAATATTTGATATGTGCTCATGGAATAACATGACCGCTTTTAGTGGTTCATATACTCTTTGGTTGAAGTCCAATAAGAGTTACTCCATCGAGAAAGTTAACAACTTAAGTGTCCTTCCAGCATGCTTAGGATTTGCATATGTGTTTACCTGTGCGTGGGGTGCAGATATTTTTCGCTGTAAATGGATATTCATGGTCTTTGCTGCTATAATGAACACAACATCATGCGCACTTCTGACGAAGTGGTTTATTCCACACAGAACCAAATGGTTTGCCTTCTTGACTACATATTTTAGTGTCTCAGCGTCTCCATGTCTTTGGTCCTTCATCAATGACTTCCTGAGATTCGATCCTCAAGTCAAGGCAGTTACTTGGATTGCCATTTACTCTTTCTCACAATCTACCTATGCCTGGATCCCCAATTTGGCATGGCAAACCACAGAGTCACCAAGGTTTAAGACTGGTTACATTGTCAGCATGATCTTTGGTGCCATATATGGTCTCTGGACATTTGTCGTCTTGTACTTTTATAAGAGAAATGAAAAGAGACATGCTCTCGGAAATGGTATTGTATTATATGATAGTAGCAAGGGTGAACAACCACCGTCATTCATTGAAGAGGATATGGAGCTAAGATCCGATGGGTACTACTACGTCAAGGAAAATATTACACCTTAAGGATATCTATTCACATACATACACTGTTTACTAATTTTTAATTATATTTTTAATTCAAACAACATTTTGGAAGCTACCATTCGACTGAATTAGATCATTGTATTGATTTATCTGAGCATGCTTCTAGTCTTTCCCGTATTCAAACATCACATTTGACGTCGCCTTTTTTTCAACTAAAAGTAATTGAAAATATCAAAATTGTAGAAATGAATGCATAACAATCAAAGCGGAAAGTGTTCAAACGGACAGAGACACAGATATAACGAATACGATGTCCAGTGAAAGAGCCTGTATGCTATGTGGTATAGTTCAAACTACAAATGACTTTGGTAGAACCGGGTGCCCTAATTGTCAAGGTATTTTTGAAGAGGCTGGTGTCACTGCTATGGAGTGCACTTCTCCATCATTTGAAGGTTTAGTCGGTATGTGTAAACCTACAAAGTCCTGGGTTGCCAAATGGCTGAGTGTGGATATGAATATACCCGGTATGTATGCCATTAAGGTTGATGGTAGGCTACCAAGTGAAGTATCCGATTTACTTCCCCATTACAAGCCAAGAGATGGTAGTCAAGTGGAGTAAGTAAGCATGAGGTGTCTGCATAAAATAATGAAAAGACAAAAGGAAAAATAGTTATTTTATATAAGCTAGAATGGGTTTTGGTCCTTTTTTGTGTATAAGGTAATAATTTTTATACTGTAATATAAATAATTCTCGTATTGGAAAAACCGAATCTTTATGTTGTTGAACAGGTATTGACAAAATTGAAAGAGACAGATTGACCAGAACAATGATAAGGTCAGGATCTATGTTGATACGATCTCCGAGACTTCCGCATATATTTAAACCGTTTAATCCTATAAGAACTAGGAAGTTGTCCTCGTTTCAGGGAGTAGCTGACATGTTCACTGCCCTACATGAATCAAGTGGAATACCTTGGCTTGTTCTGATTCCATTGAGTACGATTACTCTTCGTACAGTCTTTACTCTACCGCTAGGCATTTATCAGAGAAAACGTATTGTGAAGCAACAAGAATTGAGAAAGGTGGTTCAATCAATGACGCCAATTATCCGGTTACGTCTCTCTGCTGCCAAGACTGCTAGCACCGCAAACACAGCTTCAGAAAGTATACCTGATATCATTCAGTCCAGCACTATCAAACAGATGACTCCTGAGCAAATTATCATGGTCGCAGCAAAGGAGACACGTAAGAGACAAAAGGCCCTCTTTAAACGGAATGGGGTACCTTTGTGGAAGAACATGTTACTTCCATTGGTTCAGATCCCACTGTGGTGCACTATTTCTATGGGGATCCGTACTTTGACTGAATTAAAAGTCCATGGGTCCAACGCTGCATGGTTTGAAAGTTTCAGATTCCATGAGATTGATTTGACTGGACCTCTAGGGGTCTACCCAATGGTTGTACCTGTTGTGTTGGGTACTCTGTCATTGTTAAATGTAGAGTATAATGGTAGAATGATGTTTAGACGAAGTACTGATTTGGTAGGTTTGAATACTTATGTGGATACAAACTCTAAAATGAGACAAGGGATGGTGAGTATATTAAACATTTCGAGAATTGGATGCATTTTCATGATGGGTGTTTCATCACAAGCATCTGTATTGTTATCGTTATACTGGATCAGCTCACAGTTATACTCGCTGATCCAGAATATGTTTCTGGACTGGCTGTGGCCATATCAAAGGTAATTTGTAAATATTGTAAATAGATCTAAAAGGCATGCATATTTATTCTTGAAATATTATCACTGTTCTTAATAATATAGTATACTTATATAATGTACAAAATGTGCAGATGGGAGACACTTGCTAAAGTATGGCCTGGGGGGTACAACCGCAAAACAACCTATTTCTTGTTCTTCTCCTTCTCCAACTGCTTTCTGGTCCCCTTCAGCAGTTCTAAGTGCCCGACTCTAGAGGCAATTAGTTGCTCAGTAGTCTGGGTTAAAGAAGAGGCCTTCGTCAACTTCTTCATGTGCATCAGAGCCTTCTTCTTGGATTTGATCTGTAAAGGCGCAGCAGGACGCAAGTTCTTCTGCTTCTTAGTAATACGACGGGGATCCTTAGGTTTGGACTTAAATTTCAATGCTTTCTGGACCATGATAGCTTGTTTCTTTTGGCGATGGCACTCAAGTACAGTTTGTGTGTCTGTTGTCTCGATGAGCTTCTGATAAATTTTTCACTATCTATTATCCGGGTGACACCGATGCAACACCAGAGTCAATCCGGACAAACCCGACCTGAATTTTCTAGTGAGAAGTCACTAATACTTCGATAGGTTGCAAGAGTCACGCCTGGCTGGTCTGCTTTCTAATTAATTAGTTCTTTTTATCTTTGTGATGCCATTCTTGGCAGTTGATATCTTATTTAAACACCGGCATCTCGCTTCAGTGTCTTATCTTACTCTCCCAGTGGCGATCAAATTGGTAAAATAGCTTTCCCGAACTTCTCATACCAATTAAACTCTCAAACACAACTAACGACTGCTCAGTGTCATGTCTACTTACATCTTACCGGGTCCAACGGCTCTTTCCAACTTCAGAGTCGAAAACTTGATCAAGGAGATCAACGCTTACACCAATAGCACGTCTGTTATCAAGGAAATCCGTTCCTGTTATGTACATTATATCGATGCCAAGATTCCAACACTATCTGAAAAGGAGACCAATCTATTGGACGTTTTATTGACCTATGATTCCTCATTGGACACAAAGGATTCTTTTTCCAAGCTTCTTTTCGATTCTGTCTACCAAAACCTCCCAGGATCTGCTGTCGGTGACGAAAATACTTACTTAGTTAGAATTGTGCCAAGATCTGGTACCATTTCTCCTTGGTCCTCTAAGGCCACCAATATTGCTCATGTCTGTGGGTTACAGGACAAAATAAATCGTATCGAAAGAGGTGTTGCGCTTTTAATCACAACCATTCCGGGGTTCCCTCTAGCTGAGAACTTGAATGATGTTTCTTTAAAGGGTGTCTTTGATAGAATGACCCACCAATTATACATTGACGAACAACCAAAGACTACTGACATCTTTACCAACGAGGACCCAAGACCTTTAGTTTATATTCCATTAATTTCTCAATCGGACAAGGTCTCTCCAAAGGAAACTCTATCCAAGGCGAATGTCGAATTAGGTCTTGCCTTAAACCAAGGTGAGTTAGATTACTTAATCGCTGCTTTCACAGAGACCATGAAAAGAGATCCAACTGATGTTGAATTATTTATGTTTGCTCAAGTGAATTCTGAACATTGTCGTCACAAGATTTTCAACGCAGACTGGACTATCGACGGTCTAGCCAAATCTATGACATTATTTCAAATGATTAGAAACACTCACAAAATTACACCAGAATTTACGATCAGTGCTTACTCCGATAATGCTGCTGTTGTAGACACAGGTAACATGGCCTATTTCTACGCCCCAGACTCCAAAACAAAGAAATGGACTGCCATTAAAGAAAACATTCCAATGTTAATTAAGGTTGAAACACATAACCACCCAACTGCAGTCTCTCCATTTCCCGGTGCTGCCACTGGTTCAGGTGGTGAAATTAGAGATGAAGGTGCTACAGGTAGAGGCTCCAAGACCAAGTGTGGTCTTAGTGGGTTTTCTGTATCTGATCTTTTGATTCCAAATTACAAACAACCATGGGAACTTGATATTGGTAAGCCATCTCACATTGCTTCCGCGTTAGATATAATGATTGAGGCTCCGTTAGGTTCTGCTGCCTTTAACAATGAATTTGGTAGACCTTGTATCAACGGTTATTTTAGAACTCTAACCACTAAGGTTATGAACCACGACAACAAAGAAGAAATTAGAGGTTTCCATAAACCAATAATGATTGCTGGTGGTTTTGGTGCAATTAGACCAAAGTTTGCCCTTAAGGATACCCCAATTACTCCTGGTTCTTGTTTAATCGTTCTTGGTGGTGAATCCATGTTAATCGGGTTAGGTGGTGGTGCTGCCTCTTCGATTGCCTCTGGTGAGGGTTCTGCTGATTTAGATTTTGCGTCTGTACAAAGAGGTAACCCAGAAATGGAACGTCGTTGTCAACAAGTTATCGATGCATGTGTTGCATTAGGCGATAAAAATCCAATCCAATCAATTCATGATGTTGGTGCTGGTGGTCTGTCTAACGCATTACCAGAATTGGTACATGACAATGATTTAGGTGCCAAGTTCGATATCAGAAAGGTTCTCTCCTTGGAAAAGGGCATGTCTCCAATGGAAATCTGGTGTAACGAATCTCAAGAGCGTTACGTCCTTGGTTGTACTCCAGAAGATTTACCAATCTTTGAAGAAATATGTAAAAGAGAAAGAGCTCCATTCTCAGTTGTCGGCTACGCCACTGCTGAACAAAGATTAATTGTTGAAGATTCCTTATTAAACAATACTCCAATCGACTTAGAAATGCCAGTTTTATTTGGTAAGCCACCAAAGATGGCCAGAGAAGCTATCACTGAGCCATTAAACCTACCAAATGCTGATTTATCCATTATTCCGTCTTTAGAAGATGCTATAGACAGAGTCTTACACTTACCATCTGTTGCTTCAAAGTCTTTCTTGATTACTATTGGTGATAGAACTGTTACAGGTTTAATTGATAGAGATCAATTTGTTGGTCCATGGCAAATTCCTGTCGCTGATGTCGGTGTCACAGCTACTTCTTTAGGTGACTCAATTATCAAAACTGGTGAAGCTTTAGCTATGGGCGAAAGACCAGTAAATGCTTTAATATCCGCCGGTGCCTCTGCAAAGTTAGGTGTCGCTGAGTCCCTATTGAACTTATTTGCTGCTGATGTTAAGTCGCTAAACCACATCAAATTGTCGGCCAATTGGATGGCCCCAGCTTCCCACAAGGGTGAAGGTGCTAAGTTATACGAAGCAGTTCAAGCTATTGGTTTAGATTTGTGCCCAGCCTTAGGTATTTCGATTCCAGTCGGTAAAGATTCCATGTCCATGAAGATGAAGTGGGATGATAAGGAAGTCACTGCTCCAATGTCCTTGAATGTTACTGCTTTTGCACCAGTTAAAAACACCTCTAACACATGGACCCCATTATTAAACAAGACCTTTGACGACTCTCTATTAGTTTTAGTCGATCTAGCTGCTTTGGAGAAGGTTAAGTCATTAGGTGCTTCTGCGTTATTACAAGTTTACAACCAAGTTGGCAACACTTCTCCAAACGTTCATGATGCTAAGATCTTGAAGGGTTTCTTGGAGGCCTTATTGGACTTACATAAGACCGACCTAGTTCAAGCTTACCACGACAGATCCGACGGTGGTTTATTGGTTACTTTATTAGAAATGGCATTTACTTCCAGATGTGGTTTAAATATCACCTTACCAAATGAAGATGTCTATACTACTTTATTCAACGAAGAATTAGGTGCTGTATTCCAAATTAGAGAGTCTAACCTAGAAAAGTTTCAGGCTATCTTATCTGCTCATGGCGTGACTTCCGAATATGTTTCTATTGTTGGTACTCCAAACTTTGTTTCACAAGATATTAACATTATTGACTCTATTAACGGTAATACTATTTACTCTAACTCTAGAGGAAAGCTAGAACAAATTTGGTCATCTACTTCTTTTGAAATGCAAAAATTAAGAGACAATCCAAGAACAGCCGAAGAGGAGTTTGCAGTTATTTTAGATGATAAGGATCCAGGTTTACATTATGCCTTAACTTACGATCCAACTGAATACTTCAAGTTAGGTAAAGAATTATCTACTTCTAGGCCAAAGGTTGCCATCTTAAGAGAACAAGGTGTAAACGGACAAATGGAAATGGCTTGGTGTTTCCAACAAGCTGGTTTTGATTCTATTGATATCACAATGACTGACTTGTTGCAAGGTAGATTTAAATTGAATGAATTTGTTGGTTTTGCTGCTTGTGGTGGTTTCTCTTACGGTGATGTCTTAGGTGCTGGTGCAGGTTGGGCAAAGTCAGTCTTATACCACGAAGATGTTCGTCAACAATTTGTTGAATTTTTCCAAGAAAGGAACGACACTTTTGCGTTCGGCGCTTGTAACGGTTGTCAATTCTTGTCTAGATTAAAGGATATTATCCCAGGTTGCGAAAACTGGCCTACTTTTGAGAGAAACTTAAGCGAACAATATGAAGCTCGTGTGTGTATGGTTGAAATTAATGAAAAACAAATTGCTTCTAAGGAAAGTATTTTCTTGGATGGCATGACTGGCTCCAAGTTACCAATCGCAGTTGCTCATGGTGAAGGTAAGGCTACTTTTACATCTGCTGAACAATTGGGAAACTTTGAAAAGCAAGGTTTGGCTGCTATCAGATATGTTGACAACTACGACAATGTCACTGAGAAATTCCCATTTAATCCAAATGGTTCTGTGAATGGTGTTGCTGGTATTAAATCTCCGAACGGTAGAGTCTTAGCTATGATGCCGCATCCAGAAAGAGTTTCTAGGATCGAAGCTAACTCTTGGTACCCACTTGAAAAGTATGCTGAATGGGAAGGTTATGGTCCGTGGATCAGATTATTCCAGTCTGCTAGAAAATGGGTTGGAAATTAAATCAATTAGTTTATGTGACATTTATTTAACAAAATATTGTATAGAACTTTGTAAAATTAAAAATGATAAGAAGTAGAAACAGTGATATATTAGATCGGTGATGTCGATATACTGAGGTTAGGAAGAGCCGAATTGAATCAATTGCTATCTCAATACAATATAATGAGGAGCAGATGTTAAAATGATCAATTTTTATAATCGAATGGAAACATTATATTCTGATATATTTTTTTCTATATATTGAACAAATAAATAAACAGACATGGGGTTAAGTTAAATATAAAAAGAGAGAATTTCATCTATTGGTTCTTCTTTTCAGCGTTTTTAGAAGCCTTAGCCTTCATTCTTTCTTCTCTAGCGGTCTTAGCTTCTGGACCAGCTTCTGTGTCTAGACAGTAATCCCACCATCTGAAACTGGAGGCATAGTTACCAATGAAGTAATGATGATGTAAATCGTGATGTTCTGCGCCTGCCCAGAATGGTAAGAATTTGTTTAGAGACCATGGGAAATCATAACCGGAGTGAGAGTCGACGGCTTGGAATAATCTTAGGACAACCCATAAGGATAAAGTAAACAAGTGCAGGTTACCGGTGTACATGACGTATAACATTGGCATACCGACTGTACCGAAACCCAAAGTCATAGTTTCAACTGGGTGAGCGTATTCAGCAGAGAGACCGAATGGAGCAGCGTATCTGTGATGTTGCTTATGGATGTACTTGTAAAAAGCACCGTAATGGAATAATCTGTGACCCCAATAATGCCACATGTCTTCTAGAACAAAAAATAAACAGATTTCTAGTGACATACGTTTTAAAGTTGGGAATGGGACAGCGACAGAGATACCTAATTTCTCACACATTGGATGGAATGTCCAGATTGGGATAGCTTCAACTAAAAAGTGAGATAATAAGACAGATTTAAGACAGTATAATTGTTCCTTCATGGATGGAATCTTGGTTGGTTGACATTTCCATCTTCTGAAATATGGGATTTGATCGATAATGAACCATGGAAGAGATCTAGCGAAGTAGACAAATTCATGCAATAAAAAGAACATTAACCCAGTAGCGATAACATCGTTGTTCATATATGTGTACCATGCAGCCCAATATTTTTCGATAATATTAAGTTGTGGTTGGAAATGGGCGACGTTGTTTAGGGTCTCGCCATAAGTGGATGCACGAAGCATGTCTGAAAGTGTAGCGTTGTTGAAAACAGCTGACATGTTGTATTAAATAACGGTTGAGAGTTTTTTGATAGTCTACCTATGAGACAGTAAATAATGAAAAAGTAAAATTAAAAGGCAAAGTAACAGAAGTCACATAGACGTACATACATAATATAAATATTTATATATATATATATATATATATATATAAATATTTATATTATATGTTTTTATCACTATCAAGGACGATATACAATGCAACATTCGGATAATAAACGATGAAATTATTCAGATAGCACGAAATGTATCGCTAACTTAACGTTTCGTTTAACCTGATTTGTACCCAATGGAGAATATTCCGAAAGAGCTCCGCCCTACTAGATCTATTAAACGAGTTGAGCAATTCTCGAATAATAGAGAGCTCGATGCGGTAAATCCCAGATCATCTTTAGTACCAGTGACGGTGCCATCGGACACAAACTTGTCTGTATACGAGCAGACTGTGTCGTTTCTCGAGGAATTATTAGCTGAGCTGTGACTTTGGGAAGGAACCTGTTTGGGCTCGTATAAAGCGTTTTGCTTCTCCGAGAGTACCGTGTTTATCGGTTTTATAGTGGATCGTATAGCAGTAGCAGTGTGTCGTTTATTTTTGCTGGCGGGTAACCGCTGGCGTATGTCTTAAATAATGTAAAGTGCTATTTATGCCAAGAGGTTTGATCTACCTCATTATATGGAACCCAAAGGCTCTTGGGTTCTCCTGGAACACGGGTTGGCCCCTACCTGTCACAACTCCGTATTCTAAGTCCTGACACCGCAGTTTTAGCAAGTCTATCTCCTTGTACAATGTCTCGATGATCTTGTTGAAACGTGTCTGTTTTGTGATGAGTGCCTTCTTCCATTCTTGAAACTTGGAATCTTCTACATGCACAACATCGTTGTACCTACGCTTGAACTCGAGCGTCTTGCTGATATAAATAGGAGAGAGCTCGGCCTGAATTTGATCTAGACGACGTTTGTTAAAGATCTCATAGCAGAAGTTGTTCTTCAACCCATTACTGTCGAGCTCATTCTCCTTGAAGTTTAGGTCCAACTTGGAAATTTTTGCGGTTTCCTCTTCTGTAAGTTCTGTTTGATTCTCGAGTAATTCTTTTGTGTCGAGGATTCTCTTTTTTAATAACGAGGTTCTACATTCTTCATAGTAAGTTTCGGTACTTTTCACTAAATCGACCAAGTGTCTTGCAATGAGAACCTTTCTTAATTTAATGAGATCAGAATGCTCCGGATCATCTACCTCAATGACACCCCATTTGTACTTTCTACCTAGTACATAATCCTTTTGTGCATTCAACACCCTGTCTTCTGATCCAACAATGGCAAAGGGGAATCCATTTTGTATCGCTTCAAACTCTTTATTCTCATTCAAATTCAAGAATTTACAAACTTCAATGTCTTGTGACTCCAATATCAATCTAATATTTTCCTTAAATTTAATCAAATCAGTTCCATTGATTGCATCGCTTTTGGCAATTACAGGGATTAGGTTACACTTCTTGTACAATTCTTTCATAGCTAATATATCCAAAATACTAATAGTGTTTGTTTTAGTTTTGGAATTAGTAGGTTCCAAAAAATATAAACAGACATGGACTCTATTATCAACAATCATATCTCTGTAAGGTTGTTCTTCTTGAAAAATAAAAAGTCGCATCTGGTCATCGATATAATCCACTAGGGGAACCCAAGCAAAAGAATTATTAGATCTATTACCAAAATTATTTGTCATAACAGTTTTTAAGTTTAATTTCATTCCTTCACTCTCAAGTTCAAATTTATTAATAGATAACAGGGAATTATCATTGGGTCTGCTTTCCACTGGTAAAATAGGTGTTCCAAATAGAGTATTGATAAAAGTTTTTTTACCAAGACCTACTTGTCCAGCAACCATAATGTTAAAAGAAATTCCATTCTTAGCGGTGATTTTGCCTCTCTGTTTTGGAATTTCACTAATTCCAATCTGTTTATCATAGATTGCTTGGTTTTGATGATTGGTAGTCTCCTTAACAGTTTCCTTAGATCTCATTTTAATATTTTTAAAAACTTGTTGTGATATATTCCTGTTTTCTAAGGGCGAAACGTTATAGTTAGATAAATGCTTTAATTTATTTCCTTGTATCTCTTGAAAGTACCCGTCTATAACTACAGATATGCTTGAAGGCGTTTGATTGTCAGGTACACTCAGGTTTAATGGACTTTGTTCTTTCATTTTTTGATAGTATAACTTACAGATAATTTTCTCACTAAATTATACTGCTCTTCTTTTTTGCCTTTTAATATGTGTCACTGTTATACATTTTTGTGTCACATATAATCAAGAAAATGGGAAAAGAAAGGTAAATAAATCTACGATTTATAAATTTGGTGGTATATTAAATATTACACATGCTATATCCTTTTGTTAATGGGGCAAAAATCTACCTAATAAGAGCGTAGTCTCAATGAAGTCCTTGTATTGAATCATGGCAATACCTTCTTGATTCTTGTCAAATTTTCTGAAATTTTTCGTCAATTGTAATAGCCAAACTAGGGCCTCTACGAATTTATCAAATTTTAATTCCTTCGCATTTAAATTTTGATTCACATTGAATTCAGCGTATTGATCAAATAATTTCTCACTGACATCAAAGGGAACCAGATACCCCAATTCCTGTAACGAATTATGGAATTCTTGTAAGGATAATGTAAACGATCCATTGATATCATTGTCCACATATACTTTTCTCCAACTCTTCATACGTCTATATAATGAAACGAATTCGTTTTGATTCACCGTGCCAAACCTAGCGGCACCAAATAGGTTAATTAGTGAATCAATCGCAGAAATGGAGAATCTCGAGTTGTCATCATTTTGCAGTAAATTCTGCAATTCCTCCGCCGTTAATCTTCCTTGTCTCTTTACATCGTGGTTAAAGAATAATTGTACCGCCATTGACATATCCCTAGCCTCCTTTGTTGGATCTTGTTGATTTGTTGGAGATTTCCTTTGTGACATTATTGAATTCGGTTTGTTGTTTACTTGAATCTGTTGTGGTTGTGGTGATACTCTGGCTGGCGGTGGTATAGGTCTACCGGAACCACTAGTGCGCCTGCTATCATTCTGACTGAAGTTATGAATTAATGGCGGAGGTGCATGCAAAGGTACTTGTCTATGGGGAGAATGATTCTTATGTGGACGTTGCTGGGATTGCATTCCATAATGTTGATATTCTGGAGAGTTTCCAGAGGATCCCGAGGAATCTGGAAGCATCGAGGGGGCCGAGGATATTCTTGAGTTGACTCTGGCCTCTTGAGCCAGCTTCATCTCGTATTTTTGTTGGCGTCTTCGTTTTTCTTCTTCCTCTTGTCTTTTACTGGCCTCCATGGCTTGTTTGGGAGTAGCATATAGCATCAAATCATCACCTGCGGCGTATTTTAGTTTCCTAGCACACATTATTCAGTGGAATTGTATTTGAAACTATACTCTAATATGTTATTCTGTTGTTTGGAAACTAAGCTTGCTTAAAATAGTAATCAGTTTCTTAGTTTTTGTTTGAATTAGAAATTTAATTGTAACTATTTTTGATTCGCTATCAAAAAAAGTGTTGTGAAATTTATTGATATTGGTAGTTGAAAAGTAGTCTATTAGAATGATATACTTTATTGATTCAATATTATTAACACTTCTACCACCTTTAATAAGATGAACAATACTTCTTAGTATTATTAATTATAATTTGTAATTTATCATCTCTCTTCTTTCTCTCCTTTCGGCAGGACTTAAAAATTTGGAAATTTTGAACTTGTTGTCAGATTAAAAGAGCATCGACTACACATCTAGAAACCCTACATAGTGTTTTTTACACACAGTGCCTCACAGTACTACAAAATTGAGTAGAAGACTCTTTCTAGGACAGGAGATGGGTATTTGAGCAAATTAGAATACATTAATACTCTTCTCTCAGGAAAAATGTCCTCGATTTTAATGTCCCTGGCTCACTTTTGTGACAAACATGGGCCAAAAATTATACTAGTTACGCAGTGTGATAACCAAATCGGTTCGACTGGTCAGTCTCTGCTGGTACCTGATTATCCTGTTACCTCATACTGTGAATCGTGTCTTCTACATTTTCCAGACGAAAATACCACCGGTGTTAGATCTATGAGAAGCATAATCAACGAAATACCCTTTGTCACAACTCAATACTCAACTATTCGGTATCAACTGTTGAATTATATTATTAAAAAATCATTCTCAGAGGAGACTATGGTATATGATGGTTCCCCTTTAGTATTTTTCGATGAGCTTAGAGGTTTAAATTTAGTAATTGGATTTAAACTCTATGATGAGAACGCGAGAGGTAACGAGAGACGTTACTGTTTCGTTTTCACAATAGATACAAAAGAACAAGATAAAGCTATGAACTTGTTGTCTGAGAATTGGGCTTTTATTATAGGCGGATTTAATAAAATGATAAATCATATCAAAGAGGAGCACGCACAAAAGATTGACAATGAAAAGAATAACTCTTCATTTAACCCTTTTGCTGGTAATTACTTAAGGGCCAATAAATCAAAAGTGGCCACAAACTTAATAGAATTAACTAATGATCAACAGTTATTCGTGAGTATACACAAGTGGAATTCGTTTTTAATTAGTTCATTAACTGCAAATATAACGGTGCCACTACCAACAGCATCATCAGTTAAATAATTATGTTTATTTTATATCACTAAAATTATAACCTTAAGAAACATAATAGTCTCTGTTATTTATTGTTACAGTGTTTATTTATTACATGCGTAATATGTTAGCCACATATATACTATTTTATATCATATATGTATGTTGACTAGACGGTTGCTTCAGATTGCAAACTATACGCCATAAATTTTGCAGATGGACGAAGCCCCAGTTGGAAAGAACTACTAATAATTTTGCCTTCATCCTTATGATCGTGGACCTTCTTTTTACCATCAATTTCTTCATCTACAGAGTCCTTGTTAACCTCGGAACTAATAATTTCACCATTTGTGTCGACGACTTCTTCAACTTCTTCGTATTCAACCTCGCTTTTATCATTCATCTTGAATACCTTGTTCAAGGAAACCTCTAAATCTTCATTACCAGAGTTCAAATACCTTTCTCCAATGCTTATACTGGCATTCCTAAACCAAAGTACTTCCCCTTTATGTCTCTTTCTCGGGTTTGTCGGTAGGGTCTCGCCACCCTTCAAATTTCTCATTTGATTACCATAATCAGTTCTTTGTAATACGTTAACATTTTTAGTAATCGAAACTGGAAGAACGAAACTACTTGGATAATCGGTTATAATTGGAGTTAAATAGTTTTTAGATGCTTGTGCGGATAAATCATTGACAACGTTAGCTAAACTATAATTAGAAGCTTGGTTCTTCTTTTGTAATCTCAGTTGTTGTTCTTGTTGCCTCTGCCTTTGTAGCTGATGTTGTGTTAATCTTTGCACTGTTAGTGGTTCATTTGACATACCAGCTACTTGCATAGGCAATTGCATATTATTTGATGGAACCCCATATTGATAAGCGTCCACTCCATTGTCTGGCGTTATTCTTCCATTGTTCAGTAAAGAAGAAGATCTACTTTGTCTTAAGGATGGTAGTCTCATGGTCGAGGAGTTGGATTTAGGTAATGCATTTGTTGTTTGATGATGAGTTAAAATAGTCCCGGATTCATAATCAATTTTTCCATCTTCCTGCGGATCATTTGGTCTAATGATATAACGTGGACAATCTGCTGAGGTAGAATATTCACCTAAATCATCTTTATGCAGTTTCGGTCTTAAGTAAACTGCACCAATTAAAGGTGGAGCATTTGGAGCACCATTAGTTGGTTGCGGCATACGATCGTTGACCGTTGCATTGGCAGGTAACAAATGTCTTAATGGAGATGGATATTTGAAGAACTTTCTACCACTTACTGGAATAGTCTCCTCGTCTTGATCTCTTAATTCCTCCGGTAAACAAGCCTTCCATGTCCTAATCTTGTTAAATACTTTATCGGTTTCGTTGTAACGGTATTCACAGACAAACAATGGACCATCAACCTTAACCTTTGGATCACCTCTTTGAAATCTAGTAAAATGAATAACGTAACACTTACCCTGAATATCCTCGATAAGGTGATCTCTGTATTGGGCAGTCTTCATGACTTCATTTTTATAGAATAATCTATCTACTCTATGAACCGTTTGTTCAGGTCTAAAATACCAACATGCATTCAACCATTTTCTACCATCAGTTGTGCTCCAAAGTTTGAAGATTTGACCGATAATTGGTTTTGTTGCATCATTTGGGTTCTTTAACAAAACCCAATCACCAGTAGTGAATGAGATGTTATTAACGGTCACAGCGTCTAATGGATACCTTAGTTCACCTTCTGGTAAGTAATATTTATCTGGTCTAGATAATTCATTACGAGCTAAGATAGCAAACACTTTGTCCAACTTATCTATCGTTTCAATCATATCTCCGTCGGATCTGAAATATATTCTAAAATTAGTCAACATTAAGGTAAAGTCATTTTGAAAACTTTGGAAATCCTTGTATTTACGCATCTTGGTTTTCTTTCTAATTTCTGCAAGCGATATTGGTTTTGGAACCGCATATTGAGTCTTCGCAGAGGAAAACCCATGTGGTATATGCTCAAAAGAGGATGTGATGACTTGATTGTCACTGTCATATTCTCTCTTCAAATTTTTTAAAATGTTCTTAATCCTTTGCAAATATGGTAAATCGATAATTGGAGGTCTACCACGTCTAACATTAGTTTGTGGTTGAGATGTTCTAGCATATGTAGGTGCTTGGGAGATGACCTGTGGGCTTGGAGATGCTCTCATATAGCTATCTGATGGAACAGGTGAATTAGAATTACTTGCATTATTTAAATTGATTCTGCTTGTCCTGAATTTTATTGTTGGTACTGGTTTTGGCTCTACGTAATCTTCATCGTCTTCATCCTTTCTGATAATATCTTCCACTGTTTCATTTCCATCATGACTCACAGTTTCCCCAAAGCGATCCCTTGATAAGTCTTGTACAATAGGTTCGAGAGTTGAGTGGCTCTCATCTACTGTATGCGTAAATACAAAAGGTTTGATACCATTATCAATATCTTCAGTCCTCTCCTTCTCTTGCATTGCCTTTTGTTCTTTTTCATTGGTGGGGTCAGGTAATTCGCCCAAGTAAGGGTATCTCACAGTGGGATATTCCTTTCTCAATCTTGGATATAAATCATTGAGAATATACTTATACATAATATCAGCGTATCTATAGATTTCGGACTCCTTCGTATTGTACACTCTCGCGTTCCAAGGTATTTGGAATACATCATTTAAAAATCTCTGAGGATCTGTATAATGTGGAACTCTCTTCTTCAATGTATTGAAAGAGACCGGTGTTTGAATAACTTCATAGTAATCGGGGTAAAGCTTTCTTGGTGGATTTGTGTTAAAGACGGGTCCAATATCCAAACCATTTTCATCCTTAAGAGCAAGTAACTCCTTATAAAAAGTTCTCAGAAGTCCCTCTAATTCACTGCCTATAACAATCTTTGCCATTGTTATTTGATATCTGAGAGTTTCCTTAGTGTTCTTGGTTTTAATGTAATTTGGATACATGGCTATTTATTTACTGAACAATTTTTCTCTTTGTTTTTCCACCAAATATTTCGTGTTAATGAAGATGTATGGGTGTATGCATTAACATACCAAAATTTCATGCGATAGAATAATGAATAACAAGGTACAAAATAAAAGATTAATATGAGTTCTTGTGAATGTTAAATATTAATTATTACATTGTATGTATATAAATCTATAATGGAATATGCAAAATTAAAATCAGAAGGCAGCTAAAAGCTGGCATTCTCATTGTCATTATTATTGTTGGTGATATGGACTTGAGCGTCATTGCTCTTTTCCTTACCACTGGTAATGTACTCTAAATGTTCTTCGGGTTTAGTGGAGGAGATGACACTGGTAGAATCCTCCGATTCATGCTTATCAGATCCCTTCTTATGGTAAACCTTGATGATTTTGACCTTCCAGAAGCCATCATCACCAAGGACATCCTTTGTGGTTAAAGTGTAATGACGCACTCTTGGTAAGATTTGAGCCCAGAGTAAGTAGTATAAGGCACCGATAGCAAAGACTAACCAGGCAACAACACAATGAATCCAGTAAGGTAAAGAGTTGTAAACGGATTCGCCATTGGTAGGTGGAATATATGGACATACGATAAGGTAGACGTTAACCAAAGCAAAAAATAAGGTGACTGGAATACCAGCCTTAATAGGTGGGTTCCATTCAATTTTGCCTTGTCTTCTTTGCCAATAGATCCATAACAAACCTGAACTGATACAGAAGTTGATGATATTCATTGGGTAGGAAATCAAATTCATAATGAAGTTATAAGCATCACCTGGTGGTGGAGCTAAGATCGTCACCATACAGACAATGAAATGCTGGAAAAGACCGACCATTGGAGAATTCAATGGTTTTGAGGAGGCAAAGAAATCTGAGAATGGTAGGACACCCTCACGCCCTAATTGTTGAATAATTCTACCTTGAGAGAAGATGACAGCAAGGACGTTACCTAATGCACTTAAACCAACAAAAGCAGCGGCAGCTCTCTTGGCATGACCACCAAAGGCAATATCGAAGAAATCGGCAGCTAAAATCAACTTAGAAGATATCAACTTTTCCTTAGGAACAACAGCAAAATACGCAATATTAACAAAGATATAGATGATGGCTAAGAAGATCAAAGAAGTTGGACCAGCAATTTTTAAACTTCTGACCGGGTTTTTAACTTCACCTAATGCATAATTCACATTAGAATAACCGACGAAGGACCAGATGACATTGTACAGAGCATTAACGATACCATAAGCAGATGCCTTTTCAGTACCTTCAAATGCATTTCTAAAATTATGGGTTTGATAACCACCCTTCAAGCCCCCACCTAGTGCAACCCACCCAGTGATAGAGATAAAGAGAACAATACCAATTTTGAAAATACCCAGGATATTTTGTAAATAGATACCTGCCTTGACACTGACAGAATTAATTGCAAAAGCGAAGAAAATGACAGCGACGGCAATACCTCTTTGATTCCACTTTGTGACCTCTGCGTCAGCAGCAGTTAAGAACATAACTGCTGTGTTAACAGAGTTACCAGCAGCCCAACCCAAGAAGAAAATATAAGCAGCATACATGGAAGTTATGAAAAATTTTGGTTTCTTGAAAATAGCCTCAAGGTAGTTCTTTTCACCACCGTTTTTTGGAATAGCGGTACCAAACTCCATGTATACGTAAAGACCCGCAAGCGAGACAATGGCACCAATAGCCCACATGACTAAAGCTAAACCAATGGACCCACAAAGTGTATAAATTGTGGATGAGACAGCAAAGACACCTGTACCCAGCATTCTATTACAAATTAAACCAATACAGGATATAAGACCAAGCCTTTTCTCACCTTGGTCCATTTCTGTTGTGAATTGTTGCCCATTTTCGACGTCTGAACCAGAATCCTCATCAGCGTTCGAGCCTGATTGACGGAAGTCAATCTTGTAGTTATCTTTATTGAAAATATTCAATTGTGTGACAAACGATGATTTCTTAATGTCTGACATTGCTGTTGTAGGTTTGGGATACCAATAGATATAATATGGGTAGAGGCAAGACAACCATCTCTATATATATATTCATATTCATATACACTCCCAGACGAGCAAGGAGAAACTGTGGCACGCACACACAGCTTATTAGTTTTGTTACTCATCGCTAATTGTTGAGTCAGACAATTTATCAGACGATAATATAGACTCTGGGCATTCTGGGGGAAAGTACAATATGAAATTTATTTCAGAACACAGTTCTTTTTTTCAGGGCCGTACTGAAAAAAAAATGTGTCAGAAAATGTGTAACCGAAAAAGAAAAACTGTGTATAAAGCAATTTTTATAAATTAGGGTTTAGATCTTTAGTTAGGGTTATAAACACGTGAGTATTCCGTGACTGTTTAGGGTTTTTTTGGGGGAAAATGTTAGGGCTTGTGGAAACAGGTGATTGTCAACCTATTGTTGGACTTAAGGTGAGTATGATTAAGGGATTTAGTGGTACCACTTCTATGTAGTCAAGGCAGTTGTGTGAACAAGATGAACCTGTCTAGGAATGTGACTAAAGCAAGTTTTAGGTTTGGTAGGACGGCTGGCCGCCAGTTGTATACGGATCGAAAGATTCTTAATCGAGGCGATATTACAAACTACCTTCTACAGGATGGGGTACCCAACATGTTACAGACGAATCTGAGGAAACAATTTATGGATGACAGTGTTCAGCTTAGATTGTTGCCTCATACACTCTCTTTTATTCCGACAATATCTGGTATCCACAAATATAACGCATCCGTAAATGCGCTTAGGTTAATTATCAAAACCTTTGTATTGAATAAATCCACCAAATTGCACGTCCGTTCAATAACAGATATTACATCAAATAACCCCTATGCTTATTTAAAGGATTCAAATCTTAAGTTGTTGGTTAAATGGCGGAGTTGTACTCCGGGGGATGATTGCAATCATTTCTTTAACATCGAGGACTCCTATCAAAATAAGGAAGTGTCCTCCTTACATCAAGTTAGGAATAACCTCACTCATTCACATAAGAGTATCATGGATTACATTATAGAACCACATGAGAAGAAATTGGATATTCCTTTGTTATCAAAGGAGTATAGGGGGATGATTGATAAGAAGGATAATGAAAACATTTCAAGGGTGCTGGAAGGTATATTTATATTTGAACTCAGTGAGGATAATTCGAAGGTTTTAGTACATACGATAGAAGATATTCAGATGATTGATTATGAAAGAAAGGTTAAGCGACATGCAAATGACGCATTTGCTTGTATATAGGAGAATATATAGATAGACATTGGTATTTAAACGTATGATAATTATTTAATTATGACAGTACCAAAAAGTAAAAGAAGTTAAAGTAAATGAATAAATGAAAATTTGAAAATGAATATTATTTATGAATGAAGCTGTAATAAAACTAATTAATAATTGAGCATGGTCCCTATCAATTAAACACTCATATGCAGTGTTTCCTTGATCTAACTATTTTACATCGTAGTACTAAAGACTGGTGGTCTTTCTATCAATTGACTCTGGTTAGATATGCAACTTGGAACGGGATCATTAAGGTTCTTGAAACCAGTGAAGTTGTTAAAATCGTTAATGACAGAGGAATTTGTTGTAGTGTAAGCGTTATCTGTACTTTCTTGATAATTCCAAACCTTTTCAAAAAGGTCTGCACTTTTTTCCATAGATCTTTTGTCGACATCAATATTAGCGAGATTATCAATGATAATACAACAAACATAAAACAAATTGTATATATCTGTCAAATCCTGCCATACAAATAAGGACGGCTTAGCACCACCATATTTGTAAGATAGATTACCTTTCTTCACGTTGACAATCGGAGCCAAGAAGAATTTATAAACGAAACCATGTGGATCCCTTAAAAATTCTTCAAAGTTAGGACATTTTGGATATAAGTTGTGAACGTGTTGAGACTCAGAAACGATATCTGAATCCGTAGTCCGATTGGAACAATTGTCGTTTGATATAGCCGCATTCTTGAATGGACAAGAACCAAAGATTAGATATAGTAATGTAACACCAACGGCCCAAGTATCGCACTTGATGGAACTATAACTTTCGATTCCATTGAAAGTCTCTGGAGCCCTGTAGTTATCTGTACCAATGTTGAAGTCCTTGGTTCTAGTGAGAAAAGTTGCATGACCCCAATCGGCTAATTTAATGTTACCTTCTTTAGTGAGTAAAATGTTTTCTGGTTTGATATCTCTATGAGCGATACCTAAAGAATGACAATATTGTAATGCAGAGAATAATTGTTTAATAATTTTTTGAAAATCCAATTGAATTAGTGCTGGATGAACTGGATCACCTTGACGCTTAGCAATATCAAGGAAATCATATAGATCACCACACTCGGCGTACTCTAGTACCACCACGTAAAAATTTTCATCCTCATAGTAGTCTAACATTGCACAAATATTTGGATGCTTATCACCTAGTCTCTTCATCACCTTATATTCATTCTTCATACCAGATTCTGTATAGTTGTTCTTTTGAATTGCTTTCAATGCGACCCATCTATTAAGAGTCAAAGACCAAGCTTTGTATACAGTGCTAAATGACCCTGCTTGTATTTGTTGTAATTTGGAGTAACTGCACATTTTATATGTAAATTCGATTTGATTTAAATTTTGTTGAGTTGAACTTAACTAACTAAATTCCCAATAAAGGTTCTTAGTATTGTTTTGATTCCTCTCTACTATTTTGATTATATATAGCAATGATATTATTGCCCTATATATCAATGATTAGTTTATGATTCTCTGTGCCTAACTAATACCTATAAATGAAAGAAGTGACAATAGGAGAGACAAATCACTAGAGTCTTAAATCTTGATTAACCTTTGATGTATTTATATAAAATTATGGTCCACCTATCTTAGTAAGACAATAAAAGTGGCCAGTCATCATTGAGAAGGTTACCTCACAGACAGCCTTTCAACATCGTACATTACATTCTACAGAAGAATCGAAAGACCATATTTTCACTAGGGAAACAAGGTGAAATCGGGAGTGTAAATTAAAATAAGCTTATTTCAGTTTTTCGGCTCCGACTCCAATGTTTAAAACCACACAGAAATACAATAGAAACGTTTACGTAAATGCAATAAACTTTCAATGGCATGCAAACTCTAAGGGATAATCTCTACCATAGACACGTTTTCCAAAGTTGTTCAGCAGACTCTCACAGATCGTAAACTTTAATCAAAAAAAAAAAACGATCTCAACAGTATCACCTAACCCCCCAAAATTCTCTCTTCCTAGATCTGATGTTATTAGAGACTCTCTCCATTTAATTAGTAGTCGTAAAATGTTATAGAAAAAGAATATATTCCCCGCTAAAAGCTAAGAAAACAGGGAGTCAGTCCACTCCGTGGTTCGAGAAACCCACTACCGCTTCTGAGAAAACTCTATCGGGTTGACAAAATCCAGAGAGCAAGAATTCACCAAAGAATGTAAATGGAAGAAAAGCTTAACACGTCACCCGTTTTGACTTTTTTTTTTATCTCCAGTGAGATTATACCCGTTTTTCAAATGAGAGAAAAATAGACAATAATAATTTCAATAGAACAAGCTTAATTTGCGGGTTTGATCAAGTATTTTTGAAATTTACTCACTTGAGGATGATTATTCCGGTAAATTAACTGGAAATTGACTAAATATGGACGATTTTAATCAAGAGCGCTCTATTATATTTGATGTATGTTGCTGTCTATTCACTGGGAAAAAGAAGCGGGAATAACACGGCAGTAACACAATTGCCAGACTTTGTGGAACAAGCCCATTATATGTAATATAAACTCCGTCAAGCTATTCTTTTCAATGAATCTTTACAAAACATCTGATTTTTCTTTTCTAATTGGTAACTTGAACTCCCTGATCAGTAGTAGTAGAATTAGTACTATATCTTGGGTGATATAAGAAGCACTTCTGTTACACAAGATAGCATCTAACGTCAACATTACGACATAATAGCCGAAAAGTAAGTAAGAAATAGCCAGACTTCCTGACGATATACTTCTTAAAAACAAAAGAAGAAAAGAAGAAAAAGAAGAAAAAGAAGAAAATCGGATTTAAACTAATACTACACACGTGTGACTATGATACCTAATATCCTGCTTTCTAATGGGATTTCCAGATAACAATTCAATATATAGAGATAATTATGCACCTCGCAGGTGTCGAAATTAATTAGCAAAAAGTGATCGCATCTTAGACTTTTGAGACGATTCAAACTTAAATATATTTAGCTCCGAAAGATTAGAAAATACCTTTAAAAAGTTTGTTAATCCGGTTTCGCTTTTTTTTTGAAAAGACAAGGGGGGGGGCTTTTTAAATGTGGTGCACGGATATGGAAGTTCTAGAAGGGAATTGATAATCAAACAAAGTTTAACATTTTCTAAAGTTTAAAATTTAAGAAAGTCTAACTATCTAACCTTATTGAAGGAAAGCTACAGCCGAAATATAGGCCCGCATTGTATTTATCAATTGATCTCTTTCGCTATTTCTCTGTTGTTCACAGCGACCTCGACAAGGGAATCACTTCTTGGAGGATCACATTTGCCCTTCCTCCGGATTTTATCTTATCTTTTTAACAAGCGGGCAGCATTGATCATTCTCTATTCCCCAATGCACTCAAATAACAATCGTCTTCTAAACTCTCCATAGTTAACTACTGATGTAATAATATATAATGTAACCCTAAAGAAATAATAATCTGGGTTGAACTAAAAAGCTATGTGTCATTATTTGATAATATAATATCACTATCAAATACTACTACTTATTCTATTGATAATGTAAGTTAAATACGGTTTTACCGAATACAATAATGCTGACTGCTGAGACCATTATTAGATGGAAATTCATCGATGTCATAATGCCATCAGTTAGCACATGCTCCACAATACTGTTCTTCTTCTTATTAGTAATTTCATTATTGTTTGATGTAGCTGGGCCCTTCCCAAAAGGGCAATGCTTAATGTCCCCATTTTCATCAACTACTGATGGGTGATGAGGTGGAAGTTTTGGAATAGATTGATTCTTGAATTTACCAGCCATTGTCTCACAATAGGAAATATACATCGAGCTTAGTTGGAGATAAGCACCGGTTAGTGGCCCAACCAAAAGACCATATAATAAACTTGAATCTCTCAAGGAATCAGATGAAAGATACCAAACAGTAGCAAAGGCACCAGTAGATACAGATGCTAATAGAGTACCACCGATACCAAATGCACAAAAGACATGCTTTAGGCTGTCTTTAACAACACTAACTGGGGCGATTACACGGACGATGGCTGAACATGATAAAAGACCAGCATATAGTCCTAACGAAGATACTGCTAACCCTTTGGTTATATTGATACTTGAGATACTCATATTGATTGGAGGCCTTTCTTTTTTTTTTATATTTTATGTGATGGGTTTACTGCTTTGATTGCCTTTAGTTCCACAGTTTTTGATCAAATCATAAGCTTCCTTGTGATTTTTAATCGACGTTTCGTCCCTAGTGATGCATTTTAGATGAGATAAGCTCACCTGTTTTAAAGTTGTGCGTAGCATATTTCAAGGTTCGTTTGGTTAGAACTTTATTTATATTATAGAGTTATATGACTTAATCCATAAATATGTGAATCTAATCAATTTTATGGTTCGAAAGCTTGAAAGTAACTCAACTTTTGAGTTACAGATGTATTACATCACCATTAAAGTTTTAAATCGTTCTAGATCTTTCTCTTTATAAATTTGTATAGTTTTTTTTCCCTCATGCTTAAGGGTCATAAGATTTTCAGTGTATTATAACTATACATTTCAACTTCTGCCTAACCCCGCTCCATGTTGTCGTTGTCGATAACCCCTTGTTCAAAGACGAAAACTATTACGATAAGGTGACAAAAGCTGAGTTATATCTATAAATAATTGTTGACTCGGTTTTGAGATATTATAAATGCATATTTTAACTTCATATTAGTAGATTTAACACAACATCGTATAGGCATATCGCATTAAGGCGATTAAATGTAAATATTCAATTGAACAGTCTATAAATTTAAGAGATGAGCAAACATGATAAAACATTGGAAAAGGAATGTTAATATTCATTATTCCTTTGATAGAATGAGAAACCCTATAACTATTTAAAGTTTATGTGTTGTTGTTTTTTTGTAAATTTTCCCCAATCCAAATTTCCAGTAGTAGCAAAACTTTAATTGCAAGGGACTGCTGATGTATGTTCACTAATAATCGCTCATGTAAGCACACCTAAGAGTGCATTTATTTGTTCGCCACATTTTGACTTTAAATCAGGTCTGTATATACTACCAGTTCCCAATATGGATAATTTACCCACCTTCAAAATATCAATGCAAGGAGGTCCAGTTGTGTCTCAAATGGGAAAATAATCCGGGTACCCCTTATTTCTCTTTTTAAAGGAAAATACTTAATCGTAAATTCTCGCACCTAATATTTGGCTGGATCTAACTTTAATACAATGCCCGGGAATTTTAATTATACTGTGTGGATGATCCTTCTTTAAGTACCAATGTATACATTGCAATGGTACTAAGATAAAAACTCAAAGTTAGTTGTAAGGTTGATTAAACTTAGATAAAGTTTATGAACTCAATTATTTGTGATATGTTTTGCTTATAACTACATTCGTCCTTCGGAGTGTATAACCCCGAATATTTCCCTTGAGAGATATGCCTACTTAAGTTAACAGTACAAACTCTGATTAGAAACAACCATTTCAAAAATGGAGAGCTGATTAAGTCGGTTAAATTAAATATCTCGGACAATACGGGAAGTTTTGCCAAGATAACAGATTTCGATATACTTCTAGGACATAGAATGTATTATTTTCATGCCTCTTGTAATAGTTTTTTTTTTTTGAATATATTGGAATCATTTCTTTGGCCAGAACATTGTTTATTTTATCATTAATAAGTTTGCTACATTACATTGTTTATGGGATATCGGATCGGTTATATATGTTTGTAATACGAAGTTAAGCGAAAATTTATTTAGTAGTTTAATGAATCAGCGGTGGTTTTATTACAAAGCGCGGTTTGGCTTTTTTTAAGATGATAATTACCACGAGTTACATTCCCTTTAAGAACATGAAAAGCTTTAAATTTAAAGACCTTTTTTTTTTGTGAACTTACAATTTGAGATTCTAAACAAGCAACCAAATGCAATTATTACTGGAAGTGGTATTGGAATAACCCACTTGCTAGCTGATTCTATCATTTTAAAAATGTTGGTTCCAGTGTTATTAGTTTTTATAATCACAAAAAATTTTAGAATTGCTTGATAATATGAAACAAATTTTCCATCATTTATCCGGAAGAAATAGAGGTATCTTTTGGAAAAGACAATGAACTAATAAATTGTCCGGAACTTTAAGAAAATCTTTTCCGGCAGGAAAAGACATATTAAGCAAATGAATGAGTACAATACGATTTTTTTATCAATCCTGTAAATGTTCTGGAAACCATATTTTAATTGTCTTTGCTTTAAAAATAGTAAAGACCTCAAAATAACCTTCATAATTACGAACATTACTAATATGTTCCATTTTACTTGAAACAATATTATAAATAGACAATTGGTGTAAATGTGCTAATTCAAATTATTAAGAGTTTCGAGTATAACAATACCATGACCTTCCGATTATTGTATTATCAGGGCGTAAGGTGCATATACTTTCCAGTTGGACAATCGTAAGATTAAAAACGGATAAGAGAATTGTTTCGTTGATATAAAAAAACTATCTGTTTAAGAATGTTTCATGAACTTGATTTGTCATGGATATTCTCCCTATTGTAACTTTTCGAAACAAGCAAGCATGGATCATGGAAAATTTCTTCAACTCCTTTCAATCTAGCAGCCATAAATATGAAGGTTTTTTGCACCTTAGCATTTCAAAAGGTTTTATTGGATAAAGAGTTAAATTTAACGTCTTTTCCGCTGTTCAGTGGGTTCTAAATTTTGCTGCAAGGTTATATTACTAGGCAATGACCTACATCAACTGTTGCACCGCAGTATCGCTCTCTAAACAAATGTCCGTTTTAGGAAATTTCTTCGTGTAAAAAAATACATCGAAAACTAAAAATTGCCTTCGAATTCGAACACCTCTTGCATTATATTTGAAGAAAAAATTTATCACTAAAAGGACCGGAGAAAACACATGGGCCCATAAGGTGTCCATCCTTGACCGAAATAATGACACTGTGAAGCTTGTTATTATATTCCGATAGATATTTTACATATGATGCAATGAGAAGGCAATAATGAATAATTTATTCATAATATGTATGATACACGCAACATGATTATATGTTTCTGAAACGGCAGACTTCGGTTGGGTAAATTACATGCTACATTAGAAAGGACAGGCGTAGAAATTCTGAAACGAGAGAAAATATATTTTCGATGAGTAAGAAATCGCAGTTCCAGAAATTGTTTACTTTTACAAAGTAGCGTCTGCAAAACTTTATGTGAAACAACAGGAGGCCTGCGTTGCTTCAGGAGTCCATTGAGATGTTGCAGCGTCTGAAGCTAACTTAGAAACCCTACTGGGTAAACAAATATGTCGGCATTTGCATGTAAGAAATTTCTCGTTGGAGTTGTCATTGAGGAGTTCTTGAGTGCAAAGATGGGTGCTTCTCAATGTCGCCGTGCGTAAATTTAAGAACAGTGATATCTCGGTACAAAACAAGTGGAGTTAGTTGTACAAGTTTTCTGGATGTAAATAAAGGACCTCTGACATATGCAGCCAGATATGCAAATCTTGGAGCAAATTTTTATACGCAATGAATTACCGACCGTGTAAAAAATTACATCAAGGATTAATTGTGCGGCCGTTTGTTATGCGCATGGGGTATACGGTTACATTTTTGCGTAGTTTACAATGACTGTAGGAAATAATTTTACACAGCAGGGAATGTTTAACGACTTTTCTTATTTCGGTAAAGTATGTACTGTTTGGAAAACTTTAAAATCAGTGACTAGATGTTACTTCGTTCTTGCCTTTAGAAAAAAATATTTTCTTTTATCTTGTTGCAAGATATATAAATATACAACTCCTTGAATTCTTATTTTATGGTAGTTGCGTATTATATTTCAGAAGTGTGAAACATAGTACAATAAATCTGATTAAAATTAGTTCAAAAAATAAGACTAACTCTATCAGTTTAAAAATATTATTGAGATATAAACATAACGATAGGACACAATGAACAATTTGCCCATCAACAATGATATTATAAAAGACATCGTATGTCAGAAGAAGCTACAAGATGTACTTAATTTTAACATGTCTGCTGATATTTATAGACAAATGGAGAAAGTACCTGGGGTATTTGACGAACATCTCTCTCCAGTTAGAAGTCAAGAAATATTTCATTTAAAAAAAGAAGAACCATTAATTTTTAAGAACTATTACCCATCGAATAAATTTATGGAAAGCACCCTCAATGAGCCTACTTTGGCCAACAAATCTAAAAGGAGGCCACTCGAGTTAAAAAGGGAGTTTAGTACCAGGTCCTTTCAAGTGTCTAAGAATAAACAAAAGATAGAAAATCTTGATTTATCTTCAATTCAAAATAATAGAACACAGGACATTATTTTACAAAATCCTGAAAGTGGTATCAATTCGGCTATTAAAATAACTCAAACACCAACAGGTTATAGCTTTGTGAATGATGTTAATAATAGTTCAAATAATCTCAATCTCAGCAGGGAAACATCTAATATTACATGTAGTGAAACTGATGTTGATGAAATGATGACTCCTGTGTGGGATGAGTTACAGGATATTCAAAATCTAGATTTACTACAATCAGCTACACCTATGGAAACCGTTCCTTTTGATTTCGAATTAGATTTGGATCCTGACGTTAATGAAAAGGAAATATTTATAAAGCACGAGCTAACAGAAGATTACATTCCAATAATGAGCAAAAAGAGTATCACCAAAAAAAGGAACGTTCACCAAGTATTGTCTCCACCAACGACACCAAATGATATCACCTTAGTTGAACAATTAAACCAGGATACACCCCTAATGGAGGTAATGACGAAGAAACATAAAAGAGGGAGTTACCGTTGTGGACATTGTCCAGAGATGTTTTCTACTGTTATAGATTATGCAGCTCATATGGATAAATACAATATCAAAAGAGAGTTTAAATGTCCATTTGCCCTCTGTCCGTGGAAAATATTAGGCTTACCTCGAAGGTCAGATTTGAGAAGGCATTGTGCATTTCAACATAAAAATGAATTACATAGTGATTTAAAGGAATACCTTAATTTGAAAGGTGGATCATACCCAACTATTGACTGTCCAAATGAATACTGTTCAAAGGTCTTTTATAGAAAGGATGCTTATAACAGACACATTTCAATAGTTCATAATCAAGAAAACTCGAGGTTTAATAAAAGATTAAAGGTAATTCTAAGCAAATGTCCTAATTTTGAGAAAGAAGAAGAGAAGGCTGAGTATATTAAGACTCTTGTAAACAAAAAAAAAAAAGGCAAGAGCTAACAAAAATTGCAAACTTTTGCAAAGTTGTAAAATAAACTCATTAATATTATAATGGCTAATAAGTAGCAACTTAAAGATGTTTCGACTTCATATCTGGTGCACCAATTCAATGTTACTGCAGGGCAGACGAGTCAAAAATTGCAATACTTGCTTTCCGATATATTCTGTAGGAGGACTTTCAGACACAAACAAATAATATAATTTGTACTTTTTAATAGCATTTACACATTCGATTGATAAATCCTTTTTTCAAAATAAATAATGCTCCTTGTTTTTCAGTACTTTGGAGTATATCTAAAAATAGTTTGCCTGACGGGTCCAGGTCAACATTTTTTGTGTGTAATTCGGATTTTCAGAACAAACCCTTTAATTGTTTAAATGCTGGCCGGTAAAATGTTCATTATTTCAGGGATATTGATGTACGCATTAACAACTGTGGTGTAAAGGCACTAGAAAGAAATACGTCAAAAATTTCAATTCACTACACCAGAACCCACTACGTAAGTATCTTGTTCTCTGTAGGCTCCTGTGTTGTCTGAATCTCTGGAAGCCATGGCAGGCATTTTAAGGATACCAAAAAAATCAGGAAGTACAACCATAATATCAGACATATATATATACAGTGATGTTCACTTTCCAGGATTCTTTTATCGTTAAGTTTAATATATCTTTTACTTATTTTGCAGTGTATTTATTATAATAACCTCATAATTTATTAATTCAAAATAATGTCAGAAACAAAGAAGCAGAAGATCTCCTCAGGAGAACAATCATCCTTGGATCAATTGAAGGCAACAGGAACTATTGTAGTGGCGGATACTGGTGATTTTGAATCAATTGCCAAGTATAAACCACAAGATTCGACAACTAACCCTTCTCTAATCCTTGCCGCCTCCCAAAAAGAAGCTTACAAAGATCTTTTAGATAACGCAGTTGAATACGGGAAGTCAAATGGTTCTACAAAGGAGGAAAAAGTGAACAATGCAATGGATATGCTGTTAGTTGAATTTGGTACCAAAATACTAGGTATTGTCCCTGGTAGAGTTTCCACTGAAGTGGATGCTAGATTATCTTTTGATAAAGAAGCTACTTTAAAGAAGGCATTGCATATTATTAGGTTGTATGAAGAGAAAGGAATTTCGAAAGAGCGTGTTTTAATAAAAATTGCCTCGACTTGGGAAGGGATCCATGTAGCCAAAGAGTTAGAAGAAAAACATGGAATTCATTGTAATCTAACTCTATTATTTTCTTTCCCACAAGCAGTTGCCTGTGCAGAGGGTAAAGTTACCTTAATTTCGCCATTTGTTGGGAGAATTATGGATTATTATAAGGCTAAGACCGGCGAACAGTACACTGCCGAGACAGATCCTGGTGTTCTTTCGGTAAAGAGGATATATAACTATTACAAAAAGCATGGTTATAAAACCATTGTTATGGGTGCCTCATTTAGAAATCTTGATGAATTAAAGGCATTAGCAGGTATTGATAACTTAACTCTGTCCTTGTCATTATTAGAGCAGCTGGAAAATATTAAAGATCCTATTAAAAAGATGTTAGACCCGGAGACCGCCAAACACAAAGGTGAAGATAAGGTTTCTTTCATTAATGATGAGGCAAAATTCAGATTCGAAATGAATGAAGATGCAATGGCCACTGAAAAATTGGCGGACGGCATCAGGAAATTCTCAGCAGATGTAGCAACTCTACAAGGAATTATTGAAAAGAAAATTGAAGAATAATCTTTCAGGGTTTTTTAGCTATGTATTTCATTTT
Organism: Jamesozyma jinghongensis; assembly: GCA_030572895.1. Classification (NCBI taxonomy): domain Eukaryota; kingdom Fungi; phylum Ascomycota; class Saccharomycetes; order Saccharomycetales; family Saccharomycetaceae; genus Jamesozyma; species Jamesozyma jinghongensis. Next base: position 64,933 of record JAJMCG010000040.1, read on the forward strand.
ATACTATGTATTTGTTTCTATCTGGAAGGGCTTCAATAAGAACATCTATTATTATCACAGTACAATTTAGCATAGACGGACAAAAACACTAGCTTGCTCTGTTGCATATTATATAGATGTTTGGGCGTGTTAAATGTTAATTGGAACATGATTTATTGACCTTATCTTCAGATTTTTACGAATTCTCAACTTCAGGTCATTTGCTTTAGTCTTAGTAATTGAATTTATACTGATCTCATCTTTGGTCTTGGATACATCAACGGATCTCTTTGAGAGTATCTTAGAATTAATAGCCTGTTTCATAGTATGTGGTGGTATATTTAAGTCCCCATTTGATACATCATCTGGAATCGGTACTGGTGGTATTTCTGACTTTGTCGGTATTTTATTATTTTTTGCTTGGATTGTGATTACCTGCTCTTGTATTTTTGGAATATTTCCACCAGTTTTTTCGACCATCGGATGCCGTCTACTTGTTCTATTCAGCTCATTAGCAATTCCTTCACGATTGATCATTCTAGGAGGTTTGAATGGTTTGTTAAATTTTAGTGCTAAATTCGGTTTATATGGTGTATTTGATGAATCTTCCCTTTTAAAATCCTTCTCATCTATTAACTTTCGTGTTCGTATGATATGTGTTTTCGTTGGATTACTAATATTAGATGGAATAGGACTCTTTTTAGGTTTTATTTTACCACTTAATAATGTATCTTTGCTTCCGGAGTTTAAAATTGGGTTACTTGTTGCACGTTGAACCTGTATTTCTCTGTCATATTCTTTTAGTATATCTGTTATAACTACCACAAATCTACCAAAAATCTTATGTTCTATGTTGTTAAAAGCTTCTGGATCCAAAAATGTAACTACTTCCTTTACATTTGTAACAAATGCACTACCAAGTAGCACATTATCCTCTTCAGTATAGAGCATAAACCTATTGTTTAACTCAAAATATTTCAACTTGCCATCATGCCATGCTTTATGTTTTTTCCTAATTTGATCTGAATACTGGCAGCTATATTCGATTATATGGGATATCATAACTATCTAAATACATGTATACAGTATAAGCTGCGTCTATGTACTCCTGTCTATAATATGTTGGGTAGTTTTTGTATATTGTTACACTCATTATTTATAAGTAATACAAGTTATCTATGGAGTTAACTATTTTTCCGAGTCTAGTAATAAATATTTCCTCGTTCGGATTATTGATTGGTGATACCAACACCAAAGCCCACACCAATACAGGCCATGATGCCCAGCACTTCAACGAGACCCATCCAGAGGCACAAGATTTGGAACCAATGAACATCTACGTCCCAAATAAACCCTCTTAATAGGCCAATTCTATGTTCCTGATTTAAAATCAATCTCATAATCCTATATTTAGTGAGACCGCATTTCTGACCAAAATAGATCATAAAGAACAACGGCGGGATAACTATACATACCATAAGAACTCTGACAATTCTCCATACACTGAAGATATCCTTGAACTCTGATTGATGGGAGTCAAATGATTTAATCGATTCGGTATCGATATGCTGAATTGGCATACCCATTTCCATATCATGTGGGACTTCCAGGGGCTCAAAGATTGGTACTTTATCAGCGTAAGAACAATTAATCTGTGACTGAACATGGGACTCTTTTTTTGAAAAAAGCTTCCGTTCAACAGTTACTTCCTTTTGTGTTTGTCGTGCTTCCGATTCTGGTGATATCAAATCCTGTGGGGAAATGCTTCTGATTGCATCATCAACTTCTGAATTTGTTAGTCTATGAGCTTGTCCAAGTTTAATTTGTTCAATCGAGTAAGTTGGCGAAGGTAATGGAGTCTTTTTTGCTGGTGCTGAAATACTTTTCAACACTGGTATACTTTGACGATTTTGTCTACTCTTTGGTGGTGAGGTCTTTGCTAGTATTTCTTGTAAAAACGATGGACTTTGTGGTATCTTCTTGAATGGCTGTATTGGACTGTTTGATTTTGAGCCTCTGTTAGATTCAGGAGAGGGATGTATGTTTTCTGGCTTTCGTATTGATTTTTTGGATAGTTGAAATTCTTGTGGATGAAAATCTATACTTAAAGAAGACGCTCTCGATATCCCAATATCTGGTGGTGACGGCTTTTTCCACATTTCCTTCTTGAGAAGTTGAACAGCCTTTTGAATCTCTGGTTCAATGGTATCGTCATATTGGAAGGATGAATCAGATACATCAGGATTGAAAGAAGGTTGCATTGTATCATGTGGAAATTTGCTTTCACTTTCAGTTGTGTTATTGGGCATCCTTGAAATCCCTTGAGAGGATGTAAATTTCTGTGCAGTTAAAATTGGGGATTTCTGATATGTTATAGTAGCTGGTGTCTGTAGCTCATCAAGGTTGGTTTGCAATGGATAAACAGAAGACGTTACTCTAGTGTTAGATTTTCTTGCTTCTAAACTGGCAGAACTTCTTCGAACATTGCGAAGACTGATGTCTCCTTTGTTCTCGAAGGAATTATTAATTAAAAGAGACGTTGACACTGTGCCAACACTTGCTTGCTCTTTTGTCAAATATGGTGAATTTAACTCCTGCAAAAGTGATTCTTTAATCTTGTTCTTATCATCACTTCCACTTCCACTTCCACTTCGATCGCTATTTGACTGAATACTAGCTCTTTTTGAATTGAATATTGTGCTATTACTTCTAGTATGTTGAAATCCAACTAGAGTATCTCTTATGGACTGCGATGGTGGTGCTATTGTCATAGTATGTCTATTATTGTTGGCATTTATCATGTATGCCTCCTGTTGTATTCCGATGCTGGAGTCATCGAAATTAGATTCATCCGTAAATGAGCAACTGGAGCTTGAAGTTTGATTGTTTGTAGAATGTGATATGCTTTGGTTTGCAGTCTCGTATTCTGAAGATTCAGACTCTGCGTTAATAATTGTGTCATTAAGGTATACCGCAAATGATCCAGTGTTATTATTTTCCAGGAATTGCAACTGTGTTTGTGAATTTTCAGTCGGGCTCTCACTGTAATATGATTCTGTTCTTGTATTTGAAGGTGGCCATCTAGGTCTTGATGGACTTTTCCTAGCCTTTTTCTCGGGAGTGTTGTAAGTTTTTGGTGATGGAGTACCAGACATTATGATTGTAACTTGAATGTTGTTTTAATAAAATGAGCGAAAGTATGTTAATCTAGAAAAGAAAGAATTAGGTCGGTTGTAGCAACTAAATTAAAAGAGTGGAAAATAGTTGACAGTTGTTAAACATATAAGTTGATGCTTGTTATAAAAATTGAGTTCCAACAATTCAAATAGGGCTAGTTTTATGGATAGTTTTACCTAAGGTATCTAAATTTGACCCATCTCTGCAATTCACAAATTCCAATAAATATATATGAGAGTATCCTTTCCGTTATCCAGTGAACAAATTTTACTGTAGACAACAACTCTAAGGACTCAACCCCGTACAAAGCTGCTATTATAGTGTAAAACAGCTCCTAAGTGCATAGTTACCTGCGATGACCTGACTACCTAGTGTCGATCTTTCTGTTTCTCTCTGCGGAACATTGTGTGGAACTCGGCACGCGTCGCGTTAAGTTAAGTAACCCAAATGGCGACAAGTAAATTTTTCACCAGCAAATAAAACAATCATAATATTTACAATTCCGTTTCCGGCAATCTAATTACTCTCCGCTTGCACAGCTGGCAAAGTTGATGTTTATTATACAAGTGTAAATAAACAAACATCAATGACTGCCGTTTAGCAGCAAGGATGATATGCTAATAGTAGTTATATGACTATAAAGGGTCGTAGAAATGTGGATTTTACGATTGGTTCAGGGGTTTGATTACTTCATGATACAACATCTCCCTAAGTACATCCATCGAAATCTCTTGGTCTTCTCCCGGTTGCTTTAGTTCGTTATCTAATTTCCAAAACTCATCATTTAGGTTTACTGGTTCATACTCTGGTTCATCCTCTGGGTCGTGATAAGTAGCCATATATGGATGATTTAGGGCATCGGCTGCACTGATTCTCTTATCTGGATTGAACATCAACATATTGTTTAGTAAGTCCAACATATCTGGGTTCAATGTTCTTCCTGGGTTGTTACTGTTATTTAATACGACATTCCAAGGTAGACGTTGTCTCATTGGCAAGTTTGCAATGTATTCTTTTGCTCTCTTTGATTTGATCTGTTGAAAATCGTCATATGATGGGGTACCCAATACCTCTAAGATCAACCACAGTTGATGATGATAATCTCTACCAGGAAACAAAGGTTTCCCAGAGACCATTTCCGCGAGGATGCAACCTACTGACCATACATCCATTGCTGTTGTGTACTCTTGGAAAGTTAACATGATCTCCGGAGCTCTATACCATCTTGTTGCCACGTATTCGGTCATGAAACCAACTAATGTCTCACGCGAATTACTGCTACTAGCTAAACATCTGGAGAGACCAAAATCGCAGATTTTCAAATCACAGTTTGAATTCAACAATAGGTTTGAGGGCTTAAGGTCCCTATGGATCACTTGTGCACTGTGAATTGATTTCAAGGCTCGGAGAATCTGATAGGTAAAATATTGAATATGATCATCACTTAAAGGCGTCTGACTGTTGTTAATAATTTTTTGTAAATCTGTCTCCATTAACTCTTGAACCAGATACACGGCATTCATCTTCTCTATGGAAGTAGGTCTAACTTTATCTAGGATACTGATGATATTTTCGTGGTTATGAAAGTATCTCAATAGTTTGATCTCTCTTAGGGTCCTCGTTACAAACATGGGTTTGCTGAACGGTTGTATCTTCTTGATGGCAACCTTCATATCAGATGGTTTATGAATCGCTGAACAAACAGTACCATATGCACCTTCACCTACCAGATCAATCAGCTGGTATTGAGAAGGAATATCAAAAGTGATGGTTCTTGCCATTATTCAGTTTTTAAATATGAAATGTTGTTAGTTTGGTCTACGGTTTCACCTTCTTTCCCGTCTGTTTAGCGTTAATTTTTGGCCCTGAGATTAATATATATCCCTTACTATAGAATAGAGTTTATTATTAGACACGGACGGCAGAATAATTTTTACATTGAAAAGTGGCTCGGCTATTTATTTACTTAAAGGAGGCACATTAATAGAGGGTCTACTGTTTTAGACAAGAGAATGCATATTTTAGTCATGAAGATCTATGGTGTTTTTCTGTCTGTGATTTATTCTTGTCATTGAACATTCCTATATTTTTGTGTCACGCGGAAAGATGAAACAGAACAGTAACGATCTTGTAAACGACAGACAACCAATTGGATTGCGTTACATCTCTACTAGAGAAATCTCTAATGTTATTCACATTCTAAAAGAAAAGGCTTCTTATTGATTTAGACAAGAATTAGTTCTTGGCAGTCAATCACATCATGAGCAGAAGTTTATCTTTAGAAGACGAGTTGGAAATGGAGATACGTCAATCGTAAAGGTAAAGTTATTTCTTAGAAAATTCTTTACCATTCGTTGTGAAATTAAATAATAATGAAGCATTTTAACAGTAGAGCAACGTATTAGAAATACGAATGGACACATACAGACACTTAATCGTATAGTGGTATTTGTCCTCACATATTGTTCATCAGAAGTTAGAAACGTTAATCAGGATACCACACATAGAAAATGGGCATGATTGGGCCTCCCAATACGACACTAACTAAATATATAACAGTATATAATGTGTGGAATAACGGGTGTCAGTTTAGCTTTGTCGGTTCATTTGGGTATAGCATATCCTCTTTTGTATATTGACTTGGCTAAGTCAACCAAATACGAATCAAAAGATTCAGTTGGGAAATTAATTACAAATCAATAGATAAAGTAAGTATTTTAGTAATAAAACAATCCCAGCCACTCTGAATAATATAGCTTATATTATATTATTATCTGCGATTCCACACTCTGAAAACATCTGTCATTGCAAGAAGTTAGTTTACAACACGTTATGTTGTAGTTTCTTCTAGTAGTAAAACAAATTTAGACGTAAAGTCTCAAAGAAGTTCTGATGTAGTCGGAGTAGAAGTGCGGGTATTACTATGGTTGGTCTAAGAGAGTTTCTTGTGGTTGGGCATGATTAGCTTTATAGCTAGACGTGGTAGATGTCATTTAAATCAGTGATTAATATATAGATAAATCTTCTCCTTTTTTTTATAATATACAAAAATAAAACATACATAAAGTGTCAGAAATTAAATGGCCAAACCTTCAAAAGTACAAAAATTGACCATCATAATTGCTATAGGAAAATAATCAATGAATAGAATAGGTATAAAACCATAATTACCTAATAAAGAGGAATCTTATACAGTACATGAA